>RJWM01014063.1:0-51547 GCA_004363535.1 Dasyprocta punctata | reverse complement strand
TGTCAGAGCCATGTTCAGTCCAAGGACAAAGAAAAGCAGAAATGTCAAAAATGGATTAAAAAGTGAGGGCCATTTCTCTTGGTTAATCAGGTTTTGTGCCAGGCCTCTCTTTCGGCACTACATCTGCAGCATTCTACTGGGACTGGAAAAGACAGGCTGGCAAGAGAAGTGGTGGGAATGGGGTTAGGCATGAAGCTCACTGGATTCTGAGCAGGAGAAAGGGCTAAGAAAAGAGTAAACCACAGAGCTCACGTCATAGATGAGGGAAGGAAAAAATAGAAAGCTTTAATTCATAGGACTAGCAGTGTCCTGGTGATATGAAGTCCTTCCTAGGCAGAGCCAACCTCAAAAGGCACAGCAGGCACTGGCACTTTTTGAGGCCCACAAGTATATTTTAATTTGTTTTAAATAAGAAGAAAAAAGTGGGCTGGAGGTGTAGCTAAGTGGTGTAGCACTTGTGTAGTATGCACAAGGCCCTGAGATTGATCTCAACACTGCCAAAATAAAATGTGAAAAAAAATTAATATACTAATGTTATAGTAGTGAATCCAGCCTGGATTATATTCATCTTTTACCAGTTCAGTCACAAAACATAATCTGCAATATTTCTGATGGAGGAAGGAGCCCATAAGAGCAAAAGTGTCTCAGGCCCACAGAAGTCATAATAGCCCCACCTCGAGATGGAGAGTGTGCCCCACCCTGGTACATGGCTGGTTCTTGGGATAGACTAGTTTATCTGGTATCTGGAGATCTGGGAGTCACAATTCTGCTTGTTTGTACACTCCCTATCCACCCCCTACTTCTGCTTCTGGCCCCTCCCTAAGAAGAAGCAGCTAAGAGTCAAACTAAGCTTCTCTGATCTTGCCCTCTGTGGTATGGCTGCTGCAGAGGAAAGTGACCAGTGCAAAGGAAGAAGGGAAAGGAAGAAGGGCAGTAGGAAGAGGAGGAGAGGATACAATGCATGTTTGGGAATAAAGGGATTCTGCAGGTTGGAAGTCTCACCTTTCAGCAGATATGCTCTGAGCTGGAGCAACCTCGCCCATCAATAACCACAGTCCTTCCCCAAGGACCTGGAGTTATTGTTAGGCTGGAGTGAAAGGATAGTCAGCTCCCAAAAAATAAACACACAATACACACATGCACACACTTAATTACACATAGACACACATATTTATACATGTTGGACTGCAGGGGACATTGCATATATACGCTGACTAAAACACAATGCACACACATAGGCATATACAGAGAGAAGGATGAAAAGAGTTATACATTGAAATATGTAAAAATTGTGGCAATGTTTACTGAGTTCTCTAGACAAAAGGTTAAAGAATGCAGAGGCATCATAGAGCTCATCTAGTCTGACTTTCTCCTTTAACAAGTAAAGTGAAACTAGGAAAGAAGAGGTCAGTTCAAGGTCACTCACTGTCAGTCATAGGCACAATTTTTAATGGTGGAACTGCTGGCATCAGTGAAAAGATAAGAGTTTTTCTTGGGGCCGGAACTATTGCTCAGTGATAGAGTGCTTGTCTAGCATGCTTCAGGCCCTGGATTCAATTCCTAGCACCTAGAGATAGAGAAGGAGAGAGACAGGGAGAGAGAGGGAGAGGGAAAGGGAGGAAGAGAGAGACACAGGGACAGAGAGGGAGAGAGAGAGGGAGAGGGAGGGACAGAAAGAGAGGGAGAGAAAAAGGGAGAGGGACAGAGGGTGGGGGAGAGAGAGAGATTTCTCAAAGACACATGTATACACACACACACACACACACACACACACACACACTCCACTACACACAGTGAATAATCAGCCTCTTTATGATCAGTTGAAGATGATGTGAGGGCCCGCTCCTTGTCCCACTCGCAGAACCCAGTTCCCTGTAACTTATACATGTACACATTCATGCTATAAGGAAGAAATCTTCCTAAGAATGCAGGGGACCATCCAAAGGAGTCAAGTAGCTCTTGCCCAAGGCTCTGAATAAAATATATCAATTCTATTCCAAATTCATAGACTGCTAGACAAGAGGTAATTCAAGCATTCAGAAAGTGTTTAAATGACAGGCCTGATGGCTTCTCTCCCTGCTCTTTTGCAGGTGCCCCTTTCTGGCATAATTTGAGGAATACCAAGAGGAGTTGGTTCTCCTACTCCCCCAGACTCACTTATGGGACTACCATTTCTTCCTGGACACTATTTTTCTAGATATTCTCCTTTAAATGTAAAAGTTGTTGAGACTCCCACCATGCTAGGCAGTGCTTTCCGAGAGAGCATAAATTCATGCTGGAGATAGAGCGGCCAAGGGGTCATACCCTATCATTTTAGGAGGGGTTGAAAAAGCTGGAGATAATGAAGACCAAATTTGAGCCCAGTTCCTCTGAACTCTATTTTTGACTAGTCCCTGACCGTGGGTTCTGTCTTGGGCCTAATTAGTTTAGTAAGAATCTTGCTGGATCAGTTCTGTGAAAAATCCTCCATGCAATATCTGAGCAAATTCCCCCACCCTGGATATCCTACCACCTTGGCTGACTTCAGCAAAATCAAATCGATTTAGTCAGAATCCCACTGCCATCTATGAGCTTCCCTCTTGATTTGCCACCCGCTGACCCTAACCCTGCTCTTCAGGCATAAATATCTCTCTCCTTTACTATAAAAATTACTATAATAGTTCCCCTAAATAAAGTCAGCCTTGGTGTGTTTTAAACAAGTCTTGGGAATAATTTTTTTCTTTTAACAGAGAAGAAAATTTTCATAGTAAACAGAACCAAAAACAGTTTTTCTCAACCAAAAAAGCACCTCATTGAATAAAGGAGTAACATGACAGGCAGAGAAGATCTAAAGGAACAACTGTGACTAAGGGATCTGACCTCCCCTGGCAGTCACAAGAGGCAGATTTCAGGTCAGTGTGAGCTACTATTTTTTAACAAGTGGTGGGTAGAACTCACCAGAAGAGAAACACATTGCATTGCAGGGGACAAAAGGAGCTTTCCTACATTTTAGAATTAGAATATGAGTATTCATTAGAGGGCTGGTGAAATTATCATTAACTGAGGATGTGGACTTAGGAATGGTTCATATGCCCCTAATTGCTCCATGCTAGTGTTAATAGCAATGATAAAGACCAATGTCTGATACAAAGTAAGTGATAATTAAGGACATAATATCACACAGTTGTAAGAATACAGAGTTATAAGAACTCCAACCTGGAATAGAGGTGACGGTGGTGTTTGGAAGATTGGAAAGGACAAATAACAAACTTCCAAGGAAGAGTTTAGAGAGACAGATGCAAAGGTCCCTTGTCTGAAGTGTGTTTTTAGATCCATGTTTCCATATCTGCTTCCACTGATACATGGAAGCATGATAGGGGGATTGACAGTGTTAAATTCTGTCTAGCACAATAGACTGTCTAAGAAGGTTAAGCCATAGATAGATATGTAATCATTTGATGAACATGTTATTGAAGAAAATAACACTATGACTAACAATTACTTAGCACTTATTACCCATCAAGCATTATTTTAAATATTTTGGATCAAGTCTAAAATGTTGGATCACAGTGAAATATATTTTTTTGTGAATAACAGACTTTTAATAGGTGGCCAACAAGTTCAACATTCATATTATTATTTGAGTCAGAAGCCATCTGTAAAATTTTAACCAAAATTTCCACAAATCTCATGTCTTTAGTAGGAATTATTTATTATTTAATGTAGAAATAACATATTAATCATTTTGTGGATATTTTATTTTTGGATTTTGAAATGTTGTGGTCTTAAGAAACAAAAATTTGAGGTATAGGTTTGTATCATTATTGGTACCTATAATTATTTAACTTCATATCTGAGAAAGAAATGTGAATTACTCGTTGATACGTTTTAATATATTGGGCTACCTAACATATATTCTTAAATTATAAACAAAATAACTGGAATCTTAGGGTAGAATCTAATTGGATATATGATTACATTTTTAAATACACTGCATTTCACAAATAAAGTATTTCTTGAGTATAGTGGTATGTTTGGATGGTATGCTCTTTATATACAAAGGTGTGACATAATTTCAGTTTGTTCACTTTATACTTATTAAATGAGTAATCTATGACTATTTAAAAGAAAAAGGAAAAAGAACAAACAGTGAAAAAATAAAGGAAAAGAACTGTCAGGCAAGTGCCAATCCAATGTCCCGTTATAAACTAGTAAGGAGTAAATAAAGAATTTTGGTTACCAAAATTCTTGGGCAAAATTGTTGATGCATGCTTTGATTACCCTCCCCTGAAGTTGTTTTCAGTATCATGAGTAATGACAAAGTGACCATCTCTAATGACTCTTCTTGCCCACTCAAAGGGAGGACATTATATTTTCCCTCTGGCTGGCAAAACTCAAGGTATCAGTGCTGGAGAGATATCCCCATGTTGGGAATAATTATATGTATTGTGGTGTTGCAATGAATCAGAAACCATAAAATATGTCACCTACATGGATGCCAGAAAAGTTGGCCAGAAATTCATCACGATTGAAGCCCACACAGACAATATACCTATAATCTATATTGCATACGCAGGAGCCCATGATCTTTGTGACTTTTCAACTTGATTCATCAGAATTCCACTGAGGGGAGTGTTCAGGCCAGGGGTAGTGGCTATAGTCAACTGACTCACGGAAATTACCACAGAAGCCCAGATCTTCCAAATCGTGAGATAAAAAAATGCTTCAGAAACTTCTCACCTCTGCACAGCTCCACGTGAAATGGAGGAACAGGGTATTGAGGCAGGACTTGAGACACGAGTTGCACATGATCTGTGGTTTGCCTGCCCGGTGCCATCAATTGTAGAGCACAATGGAACAGATTGAGGTAAGGGAAACACTTTCTGCTTGCTTCTGGGAATGAAGTCATCCTTCCAGGAACGTAAAACATCAGGAGCACACGTGTTGTGACCTTAAAATTGCTATATTTGATCCATTCTCCAAGTTCACCTAGGGACCACACATGATCAGAAGGAAAACAATGATTATGCTGTCAGTCAGCTGAAGATCATTTAATGGAAACTTTCATGGCTTCCACTCTTTAGACATAGTAACTGGTGGAATCAGAATATTAACTAGGGAATCTGACCAAGGAACCAAACCCTTCATTGCTCTACCACTTAACTGAGCACTCATGTGGAAACTACGTGTTTTCTAACATTTTATAAGACTAGGCATTTTGATAGCACTGGCATAAGCCAAAGTTGAAGCTTAAAGCCAAAAACAGGTGGGCCTGTGGCAGCCTGCACCAGCTCTGAGTTGACCAGTAAACAGTCATTTTAGGATGCTCCCAGGCCTGTTACTTGACTAAGAAGGTCCCAGGAGCACTGTGGAAGTGACCTAAACCAAGTCATGACTGGCTTGAAGAAATACACTAACATAATGGACAGACCAACTTGAGTATCAATTCTAGAAAGTCATTAAGACTGTGGAATAATAAAAACAACAACAATAATATAAAATACTTATGTGTGGTTTACAATAGTCCTATGAGGTACTTACTGACCTCTCCAAAGCTAGCCAGGCTGACAGTAGTTAATGGAGGCCCTAGAGAAGAAGGGAGGCCCTCATGGACCAGAGCAATGGACCAGGGTAAAGGGTATACCAAACCATTCCCTAGTTGCAGCCTCACTACCTTCCCAGGGATACTTTGAGGTAGAGAACTGTTGTACCAAGTCAGTCAATCAGTAGGTGACACCTTAGAGAGAAGGGAGCCATTCTCCAGAAGAACAGATACAAGAGTCACGATGACTGGAAGAGGTCTATGGAGGGGTGGGCAGTTGATCATCAGAGCAGAGTGGCTTTGGAGGGGACCTGCAGCTGCCAAATAGCTACCTACTCTGGTGGCAGAGATCTGATGATGACCATGAGGTGATGAGTGGGGAATTTCAGGACAGTCACAATGAGATACGCAGATACTTCTTCCTCTCAAATTTTCAGGGGTATCCCTTAGAGAAAGATCCTGGGCAGTCTTGTGGTAAAACAAGGGGAGGTGAAAGTCAGGCTTTTATAGTAAATTGTCTACATTCACATTTTTCATCAGGTGGAGCTTGAGACAACTTATCATACTTCTCTGGTCTCCTTCCATCCCCCCAAACCTCACACATAGGTATAATAATTATCAGTCTCTATTACAAAGGCAGAAACTGAAGGAAAAAAAGACTAAGCAAATGTGTCAAAGTCACATATTCACCAAATGAAAGGACTAGGAATCAAATATAGTCTATTATCACTGTAAAAGGCATGGGCTGGGGGCAACTCAGTAGTAAAGCACTTGCTCAGCATAGGTGAGGCCCTGAGTTCAAGCCTCACCACCACAAAAACAAAACGGGAACAAAAGCAATATTCTTTCCAAGAAATTGAGCTGGATGACCTCTTAGAGACCCTCCAGCTTGAGTGCACATTCTAGAAAGTCATTAAGACTCTAGAATAATAAAAACAATAGCAATAATAGAAAAAGACTTAAGTATGCTTCACAACAGTCCTATGAGGTACTTACTATTATTGATATTCCTGTTTTAAAGATGAAAATGAGTGCAGTAAACATCATTTACACTCACTAATATCCAGCTCTCCTCTACTTACTGGTCCTGAAGGAGTAACTTGAATTTAAGTACCACCACATGGCTGGTGGTAATCAGTGAAAGACGACTCAAAGTGACTTGTGTCACATCCAAGCCAAAGCATTTAACTGCAGGCATTTAACTTGCCAGCCTTTTCTCTGCCTTTTCCTGCTGTGGCAAATCTTAGAGCCTTGGGCTGAGATGCTAGCAGCTTCCATCAACCTGGGTCCCTGATTGATGACCTAAGGAGCACAGTCCTACAACCCCATACCAGAACTTAATTGAAATTGTGACATGCTTGAAAAATAAGTCGATTTGAAGGTAGTTTGTTATCTAATCTATCCCTGACTGAGACCCAGAAAGGTTGCGCAATGTGCTCAAACCCACCCAGCTCTCTAAGAGGTGGATCTGTGATACGAATTCTTAGTAAAGAGTTTTATCAGGTTCTGGCCATCTTGTCCAGCAGTATGAACCTAGTAAAAGCAGTGGATATGAAATAAAGTGGGGTAGATTCCCAGGGGAGAGAACTAACTTAATGTGCCAAACCATCTGAGAACAGAGTGAGAATAAATGAGAAATGGGGTACTATGAGTTGCAAGCCAGAAAACAAGGTTCATAGCAGCAGAAATGTCCCTGCCTATGCTACTATAAAAGTCATACAAGCATGGTCAAATCAGCAATGGCATCATGGAGTGCTGTCCTCTTGTAAGACATGAAGTTCTTCACTTGTAATCCCACCCTCCAGAAACTGAAGAAGGATGGTCACATACTCAAGTCCAGCCTGTGCAACTTACTGACTTGGCAAGACCTTGTCACAAAATTGTTTAAAGAGGGGGAATGGTTTGTGTCTAGATGTTTGCCCAAAGCCTCATGCAGTCATAGGGAATTTTTCAGAGGTGGTTGAATCTAAAGTGTGCAATGTTGGGATTAAAGGTGCTGGGATTAAGGGTACCTACTTACTGATTGCTGGATCAGTCAACGGATTAGATTGGCACCACCCTAATTCCAGTAGAATGGATACAATATAAGGGACAGAAAGAGGCTTGTCTCCCCCTTTTGCTCTTGTTGCTTTTGCTGCCTTCTGCCACCATGAACTGTGGCCCCTCTGCCATGCCACCCTGCCTTGGAGCCAACTGATTATGGACTGAAACCTCTACAAACTATGAGCTAAATAAATCTTTCCTCCTTTAACTTTGGGTGTTGGGTATTTTGTCTCAGCGATGAGAAAAATAACTAAAATGGGGGTTGGTGGTTTCACAGTGTGAAGGGTTGAGTTTAATCCCCTTTAAACAAAAATTTTAAAGACCTGCAGATGTAGCTCAGTATGTGTTGGGGGGAACCACTGAGCCATGTTTCTCTGAGAAATGAAGCCCTTTGCCTCCATCTTTACCTGCCCTTTACCTTGACCCTATTTGCTGAGATGTGTAGAGATGGCTATATAGAGGTAAACGTTCTCATGAAGCCCGGCCAAGGTGTCAGTGTCTCATCATACCAAATCAGCATACCTTCCCAGCAGTAAAGGTGCTGGCTTTCTAAACATCAAGTTATTTGTTGAGCCACTAATTGGGGAGCCTGTGTGCCTGGCACGAGAGTGCTCTGCCCCTCCTTTACAATCCCTGCCTGCAAAAGTCATTCTTCCTGAGCACCCAGTCACAACCTTTACCCTACTTTCTTGCAGGTGATGCAAGCAATAAAAGCCATAGTCACTATGATTCTTGGCCCTTTGTTCCACTGAGCCCCTTGAACTGCAGATCTCTCTGTCTTTCTTCATCTGTGTGCCACATTGGCAGGTGGGAGACTAAACCCTCTTTGGGGGAGCTTTGATAAGTATGAAGGTCTTGGGTTCCAACCCTAGTACCACACACACACACATACACACACAGCTAAACTTTAGCAAGGTGGTGGAAACCTAAATTACTCACCACTACCTGTTAATTCTTATTGTTTAAATATCCAGTGTTACCCTCAAAAAACTCAAGCATTGATGGCATGATCCCCAGTACAGCAAGGCTCAGAGGTAAGACCTAGAGAGATGTGTGTATCATGAGGATATTAATCTCACTAATAGAATAGTCTTTGATAAATTCATAACCGAAAGGGCCATTAAAGAACGAGGCCTGGTTGGAGGAAACAGGCCACTGGGGTCATGTGTTTGAAGGAAATATCTTGTCCTAAACCCCTTCCTTCCCATCTGGCTGTCTTGTTCTCCCTGTGCTCGCAGGCTGCCATATGGTAAACAGCTTTGCTCTACCACACTCTGCTGCCATGATGCTTCTGCTTCACTGCAGTGGAACCAACTGGTTAAAAGAAATGTTGCCAACTAATCCTGGACTAGAACTTCTGAAACTGAGCCAAAACGAATCTTTTCTCCTGTAAGTAGACTTTCTTAAGCATTGTGTTACAGCAATGGAAAGCTGACCAATGCATCAATGTATCACCTCTCTGTCCTTCCATTGCAGTGTGACCCAACAATAAACCTGAGACAAAGTTCTCTCCAGGGTGTATGTGGTCACTTCAGAGATAGTTCTCACAGCTTGATTTGCATGGAGCTAGGGAAAAGCAGCCTTTCCCTGTAAGACTAAGATCATAAATGACTTGATCTCTGCTGTCTTTTGTCCCTGTAGTCATGTAGTTTCCAAAGGCTCTGGTTCTCAACCAATACTAAAGATGAATGCTGTTGGGCATAGAGAGGCCAAAAAAAAAAAATCTTTGGATGGATATAAAGTGTCAAAGGACAAAATTACAACAACTTAGTTTAATGGTCTAAATTGGCTTTATTTTCAATTTTGAAATCAAGCAGTACATCATTCCATAAGATAGAATGTGTTCTGATGGTCTGAGCAAAGAAGATTGCTTTTATAGGCAGAGAAGGGCCTGGAAAAAAGCAGAAACAAAAAGGAAATGGCAGATTTGTCATTTCAAAGTTACTTTCCTTGAAGGCTGAAAGAAAGAATAATAGAGAAATAACTGATCAGTTAACATCAGGTTATTCTTTATGTGTGTGTGTGTGGTGGAGGTGGTTTCAAGATTGAATGCTCCTGCATTCTAAAAGTGTTCTACCACTGTGCTACATTCTTAACCCATTTATAAGTCTTACTTTGAGACAGGATCTTGCTAAGTTACCAGGATCAGCCTGGCCTACTATAATCCTCCTGCCCAGTCTCCCCAATTAGCTGAGATGACAGATATGCACTACCACACCTGGCCTTCAAGTTACTTCTTTTGTGGAAGAATTGAAGTAGATGGATCCATTATCGTACCATTTGAAACCTCTCTAATTCTGATTCCTAGGAAATTTAGGTGAACAATTTAGTTATTCCTTGGTGACTAGAATTTTAGTATGAGTGACACCATGTTGATTTTTAACCTAGTCTGCACAGGATTTCAGCCCAAAACAATGATCTCCTATAATTCTTATTTAACAGAAAGAAAATGACAAGACGGATATCAGAAATCATAAAGCTCCAGCACAATAGAGTAGCACATGTTTTCACCCCAGCACTTTGGGTGGTTGAGGCAGGAAGAATACAACTTCAAGTCCAATCTGAACAAATTAGTGAATAACTTTAGTGTCTCAAAAAGGATGGGGGATGTAGTTTGGTTCAATCCTTACCTAGTATTGGAAAATAAAGGCAGAGAAAGAGAGAGACAGAGAGAGAGAGAGAACAAGCCACACTGGACAGCTTATTTTAATGCAAAGCCATTCTTGTTCCTTCTTAGAGGGAGAATGTGAACTCAACACTGCTCACATGATCATAAGCATCATTTCATGTCTATAATGCCACTGCCACTCAAAATATTGCTCAAATTATTCTCTTGCCAATCCCTCCTAATAACTTGGTGACATTAGCCAGCTGGACAATGGAAGAAAAGACAAGTAGGTGCACGGCCTATCTCACAGCTGGCTACTAACAGAGCCACTTCCATGGCAGTGCTTTGAGCCCATGCCCCCACCTCTCAGCCTAGCAGTCATTATTTTCTTGACCTTCAGAAGAATTAGGAGAAAAGACAAAGTAAGAAAAATTTCAAACTGGTAACAATTGCTGCTGGCTCCTGTCATTCTCCTATTCAGAAAAGTCATTTTTTTGTGTGTGTTGTGGTGGAGATTCCACTGGGAGCTTCAAGCATACTAAGCAAGCTCTCTACCACTGAGTCACAGGCCCAGCAGGACGATTTCACTTCTAAATAAGGGCTAAAGTCCCTTGGGTAAGATGGCAGTGTCACTCTGCAGGAAGGCAAGTGGCCAGTCCTCTGCACAGACCTGGGCACTACACTGTCCCACCATTCATCTACTCCTCTGCAGTTCTGCTGCCCGAAGTTAAGGTGTCATTGGGTCTAACTGATGAGAGGGGAAAAATTCACGGAAAAACTGGCAGGAAGCTTCTGCAAACACACAACTGGCCAGCCTGAGGGCCTTCATGAACAAAGCCTCAGGCAAAAACCAATCCTGTTCTTTGATCCTTTAAAAAGCAAAACCAAGGCCTTCTGAGAGCCCTGCAGACCCAGAAAAGTCATTGATACTTGGGTGAAACCTAGCTTCTTTACTTCACTGCTTTCACGGGTATCTTGTCATATATCCTGAGCTGCTTCTACCCTCTCTATGCTCACCACAGCCAGGGAGATCCCAAAGTCTAGGACTTTCAAAAGATTCCTCTGGGAGCCTGGTGAGAACAGTTTATTTGCAAACATGGGAGCAGTTAGCCCCGTGGCATCGCACCCCCCATTCACATAAACAAACTGGGCACAGGGCCTTTCAGAGCAGGAAGCAGGGTGCCTGTCACCTCCCTTCTCATGCCCTTCACCGCCAGTGAGCTTTTCTATATTTTCCAGCCAAGAGAATCCCTTTCTTGAGCTTTCCCTAGGAGAGCACTTATTTGCTTGCCTAGATACTTCGCATGGTGGAGGTGCCTTACCCCAGTGCTTGGCTTTATGTGTTGCACACATTCCCTGTTTCACAAGGGGAAGGTGGAGCCAGGATCTGAGACCTGGACACAAGTCAGACATGAAATCAACACCCCAGAAATACCCAGCTGGGCGCAGTCTGGAGAATTTAGCAAGACCCTGTCTCAAAATAAAAATAAATAAAATCAAATAAGATGAGAATACAGTTCAGTTCAAAGTCCCTAGGTTCAATTATTCAATTAAAAAATGACTCAAACTGGATGTGGTGGTGCATACCTGTCATCCCAGCACTGAGGGGGCTGAGGCAGGAGGATTGCTATGCATTTGAGGTCAGCCTGGATTATATAGTGAGCTCATGGCCAGACTGAACTACAAAGCAAGACCCTATCTCAAAAAAAAAATCAGTTTATTGTATATTTTGTCAATTTGTTTTCTGGAATTCCATTTCTAAATTCACTGCACTCCTTCACACGTGACCATGGGCCACTTCCAGTGGGATCAGCAGTGACTGTTTCTACATAGCTGCATGCAAATAGCAGCCCAGTTCCGCCAGAGCAGTTCTGCCCTTATTTCCTCAGAGATGTATGCTACTTTATATTTCACTCTTCTATGTTTCAAACAGATACACACCAGAATCTTTCCATTTGTTCTCCGCTACCATTTAAAAAGCAAACAAAAACAGCACAGACATAATGTAAAATGGCTTTTGACATTCAGTTCCAAAGACCAAGAGATGAGGGGGAACGGTGGTGAGTGTGAACTGCCAGGGATGTGGCTCTCGAGAGGGTAACCACTCCTCCTTTCTTGCTGTCACCCAGGAATTTAGGTCCAGTGATATCAGACCTTAAGCTATTTTTTATAGAAACTAGAAATTCAGAATTTTATGTTTAATCTCCCTATTTTTAAATATTGGTCAATAACTGGATATAAAAAACTGATGCCAAACTGTGTGCAATCAAACCAAACTCCATTTGAATGCTAGATCTGACCTTCTGTGAGTGCCAGTGTGGGACTACTACAGCAAAACAGCAGGTCCTATATACCTTCCACTAGCCTTCATATTGGGGACTATTAAGACAAGAAACCAAGAAATCCTAGGCTAGTCCCTTGGAGCTGGCAGTGAAATTAAAGGTTGAAGGATTACTTCTGACATGTGTTGAGTTTCCAGCTGAAAATACCAACACTGTGTCAAAATCTGCTTGGTGCTTCTCCATTCCTTCGTCACTCTCCCTAATGACAAAAATAATTAACACATTCATATAAAAGCACAGACGAAAGAGAGCCTTAATTTATCCATCTATTTCAGGGTCATCCCTGTTATCAATATATGACAAGTTAATGGGTCTTAATTAAAAAAGCAGCAGTAAAGCAATTTAGGAAACTGAAGGATTATTATGAGTCCTAGCCGTGACAGCATGTTTTGTGTACCATGGAAGATAACAGATTTGCTCTCGATGGTATCTCAGATCCATCATCCTCAAAATACCTGGTCTTGGTGGCAAAGAGACATTTTCTTGTCTTTGCAAAAAGAGTCTGGGCTTGATGCCTGCTTCTAAAATGGCAACAACAATGGGTTATGGGAACTAGAAAAAGGAAGGTATGAGAGAAATAGCCCAGATAAAAGGCTACTAACAGAGATGACTGGAAGGCAAAGGTTATGACCCTGGGAACATTTGCAAGCCAACAATCAAGACGGAACCATACAATGAGGTCATTCTCAAACCATTCCTATTTGTCTTTTCTCAAAACCCAGTAAGTTCCTAAGAACAGGTAGACTCTCTCTTCACCAAACTCTAGCCAGGCTCTTTTGAACTGCTTCTCAAGCAGTCCTCAACCTTGGTCTAAAAACACCAGATAAAACACTAACTGATGTAGGCCACATCCCTAGGATATTCTACACATGTTTAAGCCGCTGCATGAGAAATCTCAAGAGTGCAATGCAACCTAGATGAACCAGCCTTCTCCCACTGTTTCCAATTTTTCACTTCTTGGGTCTGCTGAGCCTTAGTCACACTCTTTCTCTGCCTCATCTTCCCTTTAATATCTTCAGTTATGTCTGAATAAATCAAAGCTGAGTTCAGTTCATGCTGGACATTTATTTTTTTCCTACTGCAATAGCTATAACGGACTAAAATGTGTCTTTCCACCTTAAATAGTGTCTTGCTTTGTTTATTTCTGACCAGACTAAGGATTCCATTTCGGAAAGATGTCTCAAATCTGAGCTCTCTTTGTTACTCTTTTCCAGCCTCCATCATTTCTTCCCTACAACAGCACAGAGGCCACTTCATAACAGCTCTCCCTGCTCACAGCTTCACTGTGTCCATGACCATTTGGATTATACCCTGCCTCTCTAAGGCACTCTACAATCCCTCCAATCTCCATAGCAGAAATTAAAATTTGATCATCTGACCAATGCATTTACTTAGGCTCACTAAGCATTTATCCAACATTGAATTCATTTTATGTATAAGTGGGAGGTTCCATGTAAAACATAGATTTCTTACAAGACTAGGCCCATATTCCAGGGTGGCAGCATTGAGATGGAGCTAGTCTGTTCAGGTAGCAGATGTAGCTCACCTGGTGACCACAATCCCTGGCCTCTTACTATCGCCTTACTCTGCTCCTTTACAGTGCCTGCCTGGAACTGTAAACAGGAGAATTCACAAACCAAGATGAATAGTATTACCTTACATTAACCACCACCATTCGAACCAAAATAACTCAAGAGATAGAAGTCAGCAGAAGGAAACAGGTTTACTCAAAGCCAGCCCTGAAGAACATAGAGGTTTCTTTTTGTTACTTTTTGTTTTATTTTGGTTTTTCTTTGTCACCTCAACTCTTTATCTGAGAGGCTCAGTGGTACAGTACCTCGCTGACAAATGGGAGGTCTTAAATTCAATTCCCAGTTACTCCTCCCCCACAAAAAAATTCCTTATCTGAGGGGAATTCGGGGCTAAAAAGATTTTTGAGAACTAAGAGGATATAGTGAGCAGGTGGAAAAAAGAAATTCACCCCACTGGACGAGGTCTTTTCTCTTCAAAAAGTGTTTTCATCTCTTCTTTTCTCTCATTGAAAGGAACAAGACCTCAACTTCCTATAACTAGTATCTACATTTTCTTGTCAGACAGGCACAAACAAATTCCCAGGAACTAAGGGGAGGAGGAGGCAGTATAGCGGCCTCATTGACAATTTAGACATCTTGTGATGTGAGGGTCTAGACGCCCACTGCGTGTAGGAAGACACCA
Source organism: Dasyprocta punctata (assembly GCA_004363535.1). NCBI lineage: Eukaryota > Metazoa > Chordata > Mammalia > Rodentia > Dasyproctidae > Dasyprocta > Dasyprocta punctata. The sequence continues at coordinate 36,819 of RJWM01014063.1, read as the reverse complement.
ACAAACGCCTTCTCATGCAAGAGGCAAGGGGTCTTTTATTGTCCAAGCATGCGTGGGGCTCACTGAACACACAGGAACAGAGAGCCCCGAACTGAGCCTGAGCAGGGCTTATAAGCTATAGAACAAAGGGAGGAGGGGTCTTTGCAAGCATGGTTACAGAAGCAGATGGCATTGGTTAGTTTAAATGGCTTTTTACATTTATTGGAGGAGACGACCATGGGGAGGTCTAAAGTTGGGCGGTGGAGGGCACTTCCAAATATGGGCAGCGGATGTTCAGGAAAGGTACATTCTGTAAATTCCTTAGTCATGAGAGGGGGCTGTTTTTATCTTGAAACCCAGATTTCTGGTCAGCTCTGTCCTTGTCTTTATCTAACTCAGGCAGCTTTAAACTGTAACAGCTCAATTCCCGGAACATTGGGAGGATGTGAGCAGCACAGACCATGCACTTTTAACAAGAGAAAATTCCTCTTACAGTGAAAGGAACAGGTCCTTAAAGAATTGGGGAGAAGATTGAGAAGGGAGGAATTCTGCTGAAATCATCTTCCCAAAAAATCTACGCAGTTACAGCAGGAAACCTAAAAGTTGGAAAACAGAGAACAGGAATTCAGGACATAGGAAGACTTTTGGCAAAATCTGCTGATGTGTCTTAGTAGGAAGGAAAGAGACACAGCAAGTCTTTCAGAACCAGGACTTCTTTAAACCTGATCTAAAAGGCTGATGCACCAGGTGGCCCCTTGGAAAGTCATGAAAGCTAGAAAAAAAAAGGGACAAAGAAGAAGACAGCATCTTTAGCTTTCCCTGCTGTGCTTTGAGTATTAAAAGGTCTTCATGAACCCTTTGAAATCTCTGAATCAGAGTAGAATCACAAATCAAGTTTATTCTTAAATACTTTTGGCTCAACTCTTGCTTTGAGATTGAAGGACATGTGTAACATAAATTCTGGACCAAACAACACTTTGGTATTAGGCCAATTGGAAACTGCAGTAGTATCTCTCAGCTCTAACACTGACATCTCACGGCTCAGCTGAGCTGGCCTCAGAAACACGTGTATTTAATCCCAAACATGAGCCTTTGTGTTGCCTTTCTTGCCTCCTCTGCCTTGCATAACCCCAGCTATTTGCCCAGGGACCTCCAGCCCATCTGGCCCAATGTGTACCTCTTTATTGCTCCATGTAAAACAGGAGAGTAAAACTGAGCCCCAAATAAAAGAGAGCCATGCAGAATGGGAGCCAAGAAGTGCCCTGAGCTCTTTAAGGTATTTCTTACCTTCATTTGCCTCTTAGGACTCAGGTTTGCCAAGGTTCAGAAGCAAGATCCCACAGTAATTATTACATAGAACAGCTGTGAACCTGGCCCGCTTCCTTCCAAGTGAGAAAGAGCCCTTTACACATGATTTCCTGAGGTCAGCCCAACCCCCAGGTCTCCCACCCCTGCCAGAATCCCTCAGCTATCTGGCAAAGCATCAGACTAGCAAGTGGAAATAGAGATTTCCCTAGAATCAAAAATTATTCTGCACAATAGTAAGACTAAAGTACTGCTACAAAAACTGCCTTTTCTTCAGTCTTCATCTTGGCCACAAAAATTGTCTAAATTCCCTTAGATTTTAGAACAACAGTCCTTCCCAATCAGATACTCCAATACTTCACAATCATGAGACATGTTCTGTAGAAGTGACTTAAACTTGTCTTTTAATGTCACCAGTAACTATTGTCTACATTTTCCTTTGCAGTCACTAATTTGATACTTTCACTAAAAAGAAATGCCAATAATTTGAGAGTTTTCAGAGTACAGCACCCTGAGCTCCTGCAGATAGCAACGAAGTGGAGGTGTCATGGTTATTATTCTGAGCTGATAGGAAACACACTTATGTACTGGAGGCCTGGAATCAGTCACTGCCTGCCCAAAGCACAGATAGAGCAGGTGTTGGTTATAATTGCTTCTAGACTTCTGCCATGGTCAGTTGAAAGTCAAACCCGTAAATGCTGCCTGACTACAATAAAATTGGAGTACACAGACATTTTTGCATCAGTGCCTGGTGAAAATATACTGACTGGGGTGGGATGAAATGAGGCGAATGCGTAAGGAGGAGATGCTGCTGGAATAGCAACGAACTGTCGGTCTTCACTGCCTTTTCTTATTTTCCTTTCTAATTTTTCCTTGCAAGACCAAAGGAGATGACAGGTCTGTAAAGAAATGGATTTGTCCATTTCCAGAAGCAGTTTTTTTCTTTGATCCTGCTGAAATCAAGTCAGTAGAAGTTTATTTATTTATTTTTTTTAACCTGAGTCCTCACTATGGACATTTCCTGTGCTTCTACATGTCTCGTCCAAACTTCAAAATCCCTTTGGCATGCAGACATGAGATATGATACAGTCACAAAAAAAGGATTTGAAGTCAGAGAGGTACTCCCCTCCCCCCAGGGACCCAGGATATATCTCAAAAAGCAACTGTCACTCATAGAGGCACCAGAGTCCTTGGAAGACAATGCAGAATACTGCCAAATTGCAGCCATGGTCTCATAGAAGAGGAATAATAATAATAATAACAATATAATAATTGAGGGCACACAATATGCCTGGAACAGTTCAAATCTGTTTGTATAGTGTGACTCATTATTTTCAACATTTTAAAGGGTTGAGTCTATTCTTAGCCTACTTTATGGATAAAGAGACCCTGACAGCAATACAGAGTCTTTAGCCAAAGGCCACAATATAAAGAAGTGGGGAGATGGTGAGTTGAACTCAGAAAGGCTGCCTAGCCCCTGCTGTAGGGCGTGATGGTACCCTGCTCACAGACAAAGGTTGGACAAACACGAAGAGTAGCATGGGTAAGGAGAAAGAGTAGGGAGTCATGGAGACTGGAGCGATGGGCAAATCCATGCTGGAAGAAGCTACTATTCTGATCCAGAGGGGAATACATGCCTAATATTGCCATTTTTCTCAAGAGACGTTGAAAATCTGGGTGCTATATGAAATCTCCAACCTGAAAATGTTTGCAGCGAATTCAAAATGTGTGAAGCAAACCAAACCCAGCTCAAATGGAGCTGTTCTGTGAGCCACTAGTTAACCACCACCAATGGCCCAAAAGCCTGGCTCTAGGGCCTTTGTAGATGTCATCCAAAAAGTACCCCCTCTCTGGGGATATCGAAGGCCAGCTTATAGGGAAGACCCAGAAACCGGTACAGGCCCTAGGGGTGTCCTACCTTCACAGCTCTATTCGCATTGCCTAATACCTGCTTCATAGTAGGAGTCATAGTAGGAGGTAGTGAAAGAAAAAGAGAAAATTGGTGTTAGTCCCTTTAGTGCCCTAGCTTATGAAAATCTAATGCTAGAAATTTTGGTAAATAAGTAGAAACAGACCGTGGAGATGAAGCAACAGTTGGAGGATTGGGAGACCTGAGACTCAGTCCTGAGGCAAAGCAAGGTGATACATACACTGTCAAGGCCTCTCTCCGCCCTCCTGTGGGCATGACTTTGACACAGAGCAGAGGCACTGGGGTCACTGTCCACAGGAAGATATCTTTCTTCTCATTGCAGGACTCACCACATTCCTTCTTTAAATAGTGAGCTTGTTGGTGTATGTTTATCAGCTTGGCAGAGAGGCTGGGAATTTAAACCCTAAGTACTTGCAGCCTGTCCACATCAATCACGTTGGTGAGGAGAATGAAATCATGCTGTGGCTGTGGCAGACAAGGCTGTAACCAGGGGAGGAAGGTGCAGGAACAAGAGGCTAGGAATTCTCAAAGGGGAATCAGCAAGCTGGGCACCAGCTACTTCTTTCTGAGAGAGCCACAGTGATTTCACTTCAGGCTCTTTGTGTTTTACACAAGTGCCAAGCGAGGGTGTCTTGGTTACTTTTTACTCATTGCTGAGACAAAACACCTGACACCCAAAATTAGGGAAGGAAAGGTTTATTTAGCTTACAGTTTTTGGAGGTTTCAGTCCACAATCAGCTGGCTCCAAGACAGGGTGGCATGGCATTGAGGCAACACTTAAAGACAGCAGCCGAGCAAAAGCAGCCAGAGTAAAAGGGGGGGGGGAGAGCAAGCCTCTTCTCCTCCTTTATATAGTACACAGGACACCCCCCCCCCACCAGGGTGGGTGTAGCTTCACAAACATCCTTGCCTTCCTTTGCACAGGATGAGGATGTTTACCAAGTAGAGACCCCCGGCTCCCTGCTGAGTCTCTCAGCTAAACTTCTGACCTTCTCAAACTGTAATAATGACCAGGTAACTGAGCTCTACACCCCAGGATGTAGAGCTGCTGGGTTACTTAATTAAGCTGCTAGAGTTCTCAAGTTGACACAATGTATAAACCATAACAGAGGGCTAAAGTCAGATATATACATTTTGCTTTTGTGCATCACCAAAGTTCACATACTCCCTGAGGTCCCCTCAGCTCAGCAGCCAGGAAACAGTTTAAGTGACTTTAACCTGGCACTCAAACCTACACAGCCTCCAGATCCAGCCCCTCCAATCTGAATGTGAGCTCCTCCAGAAAGTTTATGCTAAATTGAATTAAAACACCTGAATGCAAGTCAGGCATTTCCATGGGATATGGCTGGAAACATCAACCCATAGGAACATAACCCTGGCACTCTGTATCTGTAGCAAACCCCAAAGGGAGGTTACCACAAAGAAGAACAGTATGGGTAACAGAAGCAGAACACAGATTTTTAAGAGTGGTCAAAGAACAAAAAGTATTGGCCTGGAGTGCCAATTTATAGAAAGGCCACATTCACCAGCACCATCTCCTGCCAACTACACTTGATGCTCCAAGCAAGCAGAAACCAGTCATTTATCCTCCTTGTGACTTTACCAGGCACTGATAGGACCAGGAAGAGAGATTTTGCTGTGTTTTCTTAAATCAGCATTTATATAAGCACTTACTACAAACCAGGCAAATTTCTTAGCATTTTACAAACATTAAATCACTTAACCACTCATTGTCTCAATTTCCTCATAAGTAAAATTAATCTAATAGTTATTTCATAGGATTGGTGGAAAGCTAAATATTGCATCCAATGGCACAGACATGATCTGCCAGAATTTGAACCCAGGCAGACTGTATCTAAATACACACCCTTAAATATGCTACCATTAAAATCCGGGAGGGCTTGTAGAACTACACAGATCCACATCCGGGTTCTATTTCATTCAATAAAACTGCATATCATGTCTGAGCTTTGCTTTCCTATCTTTAAAATGGGGTTTTTAAACTGGGTGTAATGGCAAATGTCTGTAATCCTATCACCCTGGGAGACAGAGGCAGGAGGGTTACAAATTCAAGTCTAGCCTGGGCAACTTAGTGACTTACTGAGACCCTGTTACAAATATAAAAACGTCTGAGGTTATACCTCAGTGTGAAAGCCTTGGTTTAATCCCCATTACTACAATAAAGAAAAAAAGTAGGGTGTTTCAGAAAATCACTAATGTACTAAAGTCTGCATCTGTATAAGAAATGCCCAGCAGATGCCAAGGGCATGAAAGGAACTCGATAAATCTCAGCTTTCATTGCAAACATGCTCAGTAAAACTGACCACTTGACAGTCTTTGATAGAGAGAACTGCCTGTCCCCATTAGCTCCCAGTGGAAGATATTCACTTATAGTATAGAAAAAAATAAGATCAAGATCACCTAGTGCATTAATGTGGCATTATCCATTATTCCCTGAGGACATTTGGCAATGTCTCGAGATACTTATGGGTTGTCACTGCTGGAGGAAGTCACTGGCATCTAGCTGGTAGGGATGTTACTAAGCATCCCACAATGCACCAGGACAACTGCTCCAAAACAAAGAATTATCCTGCCTGGAGTATCTACCCCTCAACATTAACAGATAAAGAAACCAAGGGACATAGCAGTAATTGGCTTGTGGGTGCAGGGCCCAACCACAAGATTAGTGCTCCACACAAAAGCTCTTGACATCTGCAAAACTGGCAGCAACATCTCCTTGGAAGCCTCCTCATAAGTTTCTATGAGAACCACATAAGACACAAAAAGTAAAAGCCCTTTGAAAAAAGTTACATGTTACAAAAACATGAGAGTCTGTTAGCCAGGTTTTCAAAATGTTTTTGAAATAGATCTTCCATTAGGTCAGTTAATTTTCCAGCTACTACATCTGAGGCTTCAGGCAGCAGCACCTCTGTATGACCCGGGATGGTTTCCCACACAGTAGGAGCAGCATTGGGAAGTACCAGGCCTGTTTTATCCCACCTCTGATCCAGTACTCCACGTGATTAATAAGGTACCAGACTGTGTTTTCCCTCCCATCTGACAGATGCTAGGTTGTAAATTCTTCCACATCACATCATTTATGCCTGTGGAGTAATAGAGTTTAGCACGCAAGAAAAAGCACGTCTGTCTCCCTCCCAACACTATTCAGCAAACAAGAGTCCCCAGTCTGATTCTCACCATTTCCTGCCACTCCAAGGGTACCCAGGGTCACACCTTACTTTCATTCAAGTCTCTGAAAATTGCATTCCAGCACAGCCACCCAGCGTGAGCACATGGGCTCCAGAGAAACAGCTGCAGGTCCAGGCAGAGCTCACTGTGGAAGCAGTCAACCTCTCCAACCAAGGAGGAATGAGTACAAACAAGATCAGTGACGTGTCTTGTTAAGTGTGAGCTCAACTTTCCTTCTTCATCAGAGTGACAAGGCACTGCACTTGACATGGAAGGAGCCCATCCCTGTTCCCCAAGGCACAGTGTCCTTGGGGAAATAAAGGTGAGTAGTGGTACCTAGCCAGAGCCTCTTACCCCTTGTTAGAATTACTGATGTGCCTGCTTTCCTCCCTCCACCTCCATCACCTCATCTCAGTGAGGGGAAGTAGTTCTATTGTATTTGCTTCCCCTTCCCTTTCTCCCAGGAACTGCCAAATAGATAATCAATCATTGCTCATTACATCTGGTGCATCCTTCGGACACTGCTGAAAGAACTGAAACTCTCCCTTGCTGGGGCCTGTTCTACACAGCACCCTTCGGTATTCACATGTATGTGTCACATTTGTATCACAGATTCCCAGGGTTCTGTACATTTTTTGCCTTCAATATTGCAATTAGAGTGTAAGGAATGCAAGATGAATAGAGAGGGGAACCTTCCATTTTCTTATTTTACCCATAACAACTAATCACAATTCATTTATATACATTTTTCTTTTTTTTTCCAAAATAATATATATAGCCAGATGTCAGGGTGCATGCCTGTACTTCCAGTACTCTGGAAGACTGAGGCAGAAAGATTGCAGGTTTGAGCTACACTTGGGCAACTTAATGACTTACCAAGGCCCTGTCTCAAACTAAAACAAAAAACAGCAGAGGTAACTGCAGTTTAATTTCTAGTACAGTAGTGATACTGATAAAAGCAGCTGTTAATGCACATATTTAAGGCACAGTTCTGCAAATATAATAAAGATGACCTCCAAATGTTATCTTTCTGAGGATGTTTCTCCTACAAGTTTTCATTCATAGGAAAAATTGGATTTGAATTCGCATCATTCATACTCCAGGGCTATCCTCCTCATATTATTTATTAAATTTTCCACGTAATAAAGAAAACAACAGGCACTGTACAAAGAGGACTCTGGGCTCCATCAGCTTCTCTCAGAAAATCTACAATTAGATGAAGAGTCAAGATATCTTCGCCAGTGATGAACATTTTAGGGTTTTCAAAGACACAAACAGTCCACTGCAGCATGTGTGTCACAGGTTCATCGCCACCAGCTTGGACTGTCCCACAGTTGCAAATTAACCATAAAATCTCAGTGTCTTTAAAATCCAAAATGGATTTCTTGTGAATACAAATTACGATGCTGGCTAGAAAATTCTGCAGGGTAGCCGTGCTCCTTGCAATGACTCAGTAATTCAAGCACCTTCACCTTTGTGGTGCCATCATATCAAAAGCTGGCTTCTCTGTCATCCAAACAAGAAAGTACAGACCCAGGAGTTTTGAATGAGTTCCTAAGTGATTTGGTGTTTCTGCTTACAGTCCATTGGTCAGTACTGGTCACAAAGCACACCCTTAATTGCAAAGATCCTAAGAAATGTAGAGTACACGGGAAACATCTCTACCACATGTGACCTGCTGCAAATGGTCTTTCCCACCAACTCAAAATTCATATTCAAAAATTAATGCCACAGGAAATGGGGAGACAGATCTTTTATAAAAAGGAAGAAGACCAAGAGAAGGAGTGAGGAAGAGAAGAGGAGAGCAAAGTAGATGAAAAAAAGAATTAAAATGTGTTATGTACATGCACTGACTCCACATAAGGAATGTAATCATTATGTACTGCAAACATGTACTAATACAAATTAAAATTAACAAAAAGAAATTAATACTGACATTCAGAGAATTTTAGATGATAATTTGATATGTTATAACTTAATGAAACTATACTTTTCCTAATTATGATATGTCACTTTCTATAATCTTGGTATTCTAACAACAAATTTAAGATAAGAAATGTATTTAAGCTATATGTCCTTAAGCAATAAGATCATTCAATCTCTTTGGGCATTATTATTTAAAAAAAGGAAAATTATCTGTCCAATTATTTTCAGCAGGAAAAATTTTGCTAGAGTTTACAGATTAGCATTTAATTGCTTTTCTTTCTCTTTTTCGCATTGGTGAATCATTTTGAGCTTATGATAATTTCAAAATAAATACTTTTCAAAGCCTTAGGGCATTCATTGTATAATGATCATTTGAAAGATTTCTTGGTATGGTATTCTCACAAGAACAAAAAGGCCGTCCACAGCACAGTTATTTCTATGTTTAAAAATGGAATTGCTCGTTAAGTGGTACAAGTCAATTTCTTTCATCAGCCTAACTGCCCATTTTAGCAAAGATTCAATCTCTGAATTAAGTAAATGACTATACATTTCAAAGTCAATAACTATACTCTATTTCCTTTAATATGAACATATTAGACATTTAAAGATGTTGTCAACCTCTTTCCTATGCCTTTCCTTGAGGAGATCAAAGCCAGTGTTTTTGCTACATATTTTATGTTTTTTTAAAGGCAATTTTGTTTTAGCTAAGGTCTTACTGGCCATGACAGGCACATTTAAAAAATAGCCAGATGTTTGTGAAAAGTGTATCTTCACAATGATAAGGCTGAGTAGCTTATTTAGCAATAGCATGTGCTCATGTTTCTGTTTGTCTATTTGTAATTTCCCTAAGGAAAATTGTATCGTTCTGTAATAAAACCAAAAGTCCAACATAATAAAGTATAGCCAGTCTATGTGGGTTGGGGCCAATCTGAGTATGGAAAAGCCCAGGGACTTTGCTTGTTTCATTTTTTCCAAAGAAATCCTTGAAGCTAGAGGCTGGAAGGGAGGAACAGAGTTGAGGGGGCAGAGGCAGGGGGAGGTAAAAGCGGTGACCTTGCAAATCATTTCAAATTCAATAATGAATGCAAAAAGTAATCAAAATGAGATTGCTGGAGATTCAATTCTTTAGAGAGAGATTCAAATTCATTTGTCCCTTACACAAGGCAAAGAAAAAAAGACGTTATTAATTTAGGCAATTAGAGAACTTTGAAAGCAATATCCAGTACTTTTTTTTTTTTTTTTTGAAAGCTGTCCCAAGAGCGCAGCCCACAGCCTAGGAAAACTTAATTTTTATAGCATTTAAAATGAAGAAAGGTCATTTCTTAGATGTGCTCCACAGAAGACTGTAATTTTAAACTGGCAATTTTAATGAGAAGTGGGGTTTTCATAAAAAAAGCAGTGAACACTTGAGTAAGTCTAAAATGAAATTAGAGGTGCGTGTTCTGCCCATGATGGCATTTGCAACCAATCTGTGTTCCCGGTGTTGCCTCCTGCTCTGCAACGATCCCACTGGAAAATTCCAAAGCCTCACAGTGCCTACATATGCTTTCTCCTGCTTTCTCAAAAAAGGAGAGATGGCAAAAGACATTTTATCTTTTTTCTACTTGGGGACTTCTGTTTCTATTGTAGGCTATGTCTTTTCTCTGATCAACAGAATGCATGGCATAAACACCCAGCCGCAGGCCGGGTAGACAGGTGGCTGGCTAAGAAGAGTTCCTCACAAAGCAAGCCTGGGTGTGGGGATGGGGAGGACTTTAAGCCTCATGCTCCCTCTGCATTGTTTCCTTGCAGATCTTCAGGTCATTTAAGAGGTTTGGTCCACTTGTACCATAATACCTGGAAGGTGTCTCAGGCTTGTCTCCAACTGTACTAGCCCCATAGAGACTGATATCACTGACCTGGGTACAGCAGGAGGATCACAAGTTCAAGTCAGGCCTGAAACACAATGGAGAGACCCAGAATCAAAGAAAATAAATTTTAAAAGACCTGGGAATATATTTAATGTGAAAGTTCTGGGTTCAAGTCCCACTGAAATGAGGAGGGGAGGGTAGAAGAGGAGAGGAGAGAGAGGAGAGGAGAAGAGAGGACAGGAGAGGAGAAGAGAGAACAGGAGAGAGTGGGAGTTAATGCCATTCATGGAGTGGAGGAGATCGGACGGGAGAGGAGGAGAAGACAAGAGACAAAGGGCTGAAGAGGGGAAGGGAGAGAAACAGAGAGGAGAAAAGTGGGGAGGATGGGAGCTAATGCCATCCAGAAACTAAGCCTTGTCTGACCAAACCTGGAGAATCTCTTTTCAGGTGACTGAGATCATATTCCATGCATCTCAGTTTGGGGAACATTCATTTGCTTCAATTCACAGCCTACGATGACAACCAAGTCTCACTCTCCTCTGTGTCCTCCTTCCTCACCACAATAAGTCATCCGGGAGTGTCATGCTTCACTTAAAAATAAACAAACACCTTCTGTCTCCATCCTGGCACAGTGTCAGCTTATTTAGCATTATAACATATGTCATCTGTTTCCCTAAACAGTGTAACATGGGCATAGCATGATGGGATTGGTAATTTAGGCAAATAAGAAACAGCCTGCCATCAGCACATACATAACGATATTTGATTTGCTGTGAACAGATACCACTGTGTGTTCATTCTCTTCTCATTCCTGGAAGACACACAGGAAAATACTAAGATTTCCAGCTGTTTCTTCTAGAAAGGCAAAATGCTTGAGAAACTGCTTGCCTTTAAATGGTTGTTCTTTTGGCAAAAGTGGAATATATGCCTACCATGAAAGAGACACATCCAGTGCAGTGGGAGATGTAGAAATGGCCACTGCTAGAGATGGACTTAACTTACTTGGGAGAGACCAAAGAATGGAGCACAAAAGGTAGAAAAGAACACACAGGGAGAACATGAAGAGTGCTCCCAAAGCACAGTGCTATGGTTTGTGTCTGGATGCCCCCGCAAAGCCTCATGAAGTCATAGAGGCATGCTTTTCGGAGGCAGGCTTCTAGAGTTTCTGATTGATTCATGGGCCAATGCTGAGACAGCCAGTGTGAGTGCTGCACCCAACCTGGGGTGGGTAGCCTACATACAGTATAAGGGAGGGAAAGAGGCTTGCTCCTCACTTTTGCCCCTTTTGCTTTTGTTGCTTTTGGTATCTGCCCCTGTCATGAACCACTGTCCCTCTGCCACACCACCCTGTCTTGAAGTCAGCTGATTATGGACCAGAACCTCCATGAACTGTGAGCTAAATAAACCTTTCCTTCCCTAATTTGAGACCTCAGGTATTTTATCTCAGCAATAAGAGAAAAGTAACCAATACACACAGTGTACACTATCACTACCTTATCTATTGACCCATATGTGAAGGAAAAGCTTTGGTAGGATCAGGAAGACATTGTCTCTGCTCAGCGTGGACCAAGCATTTTCCCAAAGGTCTTTTTGGAATCCCTGGATCATTTCATTACAGGAATATTACATTAATATTCCTGTTGTCTGCTTAGGTGCATGGAAGGGAGCCTTTGTACAATGTACTGTTCAGAAGTTCACGCTATGTATTCTGAAAGTGGCTGTGCTAAAGCTAGTGACTCAGTCCTCCAGAAAATAGCACAAACCAAGGTGGTCATCATGGGGACCATGGAATCCAGAAAGATGCACATTCCCAACCTGGATCTTGGAGCTATGTTTCCATCCTGCTCACTCATTTGTTCACTGGATCAGTCTTTTAACAAATACTCAGCCATTGCTTCTCATCAATCATAAAATGAAATTAATATCTAAGACCAGAGTTTGCACCTTAGAGAATGCCAAGTCTAATGGGTGGTTTCATATAGGGGGAGAAATTCTGCAAGAGTCTTGAGCGTGCGGCACAGAGATGCACGATGGAACTTTGCAGCTAGACACACCTTTGCCATTTCTGTAGAGAGTCTGAGTCCCAGGCTCTGGGCCAGGGTTACATCTGCAGACTGTCTCTGGAGTTAGCAGCAAACATGCCCCACCTCAGGTTCTGTCCCTGACTCTAGCCGCACTGTGGAAGGCTCTAGGCTTTATCTTAACCATAAGCCCTGAGAATCACTAAGGAATGAGTGATTGGAGGTGAAGGAGTTCAATGATAGCAGGGGCACTTGGCCTGTTTGTCCAACCTAACATCTCTTCCTTCCTCTGCATCCATTCAGTCATTCACTCATTCCCATAAATTACTCACTATATTGCCTCAAATTCTTTTGAGGGTCTGATGCCCCCTTAATACTCACTAAACATTTAATGATTTTCCCATTCTCTCAGGAAAAAATAAATGGACATAAAGATTGTCACTGTTAGCTATGGTCCTCATGAAAGGCCCACATTTCCAAGAAAGATAAATTTCACATTATTACCACAAATGGACCATGTAATGCTTGCAAAGTTCCAATGAGGAGTCTGTGTTAAAATGGTGCCAGCTTTCTGCTGAATATTATCACTATGGAATGTAGACAGCCTGGGAAATAGGCAGGAAGAAACACAAGCAGATTCCATCAGTTCAGGCTGATGTGAAGGCAAAAGTCTGGGGAAAAAAATTTTAAAGACCCTTCACTCCCCACTATTCTTCAGCCTCTCCCAATATTTAGCCTCCTTAAATAGGAGTAACAAAAGCCTGGATAAATAAAACTGGGAACAATAAATGCAGACTACAAAAAAACAAGGATTAGACTGAGTTGATATGCAAAGTAGTGATCTCCTTATCCCTGTAGACATGCAAGCAAATAGTAAATGATAAGTGGGTGATTAAACTATAAAAGAAGTTTAAGCAACAAAAGAAGTTAAGGAAAGGAGGAAACAGTATTGCTAAGCCATTAATTATTGGTCATTTGCTTGGACGTTATATATTACTTCATTTAATATCCAGTACTGCTAGGAAAAAATGCTACCATCTGAATTTTGCCGTGAAGCAACTATAGCTCAGAGAGAATGAACAACATATTACAAATTTGCAAACTGGTACCTGGTTTTGATTCCAAAACCCACTGTCTTTAACAGTTTTCTGGTTCCTTGACTATTTGTCCAATCCGTAGATCTGACTTGGTACCCAGCTACTTTCTCCGTGCTGGAGAAACCTGGATGATTACAACCCTGGAGAGTTACATGAGATTCTGACAGTCCATAAGTCTCAGCGCATATCAAAATTACTGCATGGCTGGGATCCCCCAAGCAGTGGACTCTACTCCTGCCCCTGCCCCTCCCTCGCAGTTTGCTGCCTTCCTAGGTGGCCTCCATCAACACACTGTCATCCAAAGTCAAGACTCTGGCTTTCCTCTCCAACTCACCCTCTCCCTGAGGCAGTATTTCCCAAAGCACAGATCTTAAACAAAAGAGCCCCAGTGTGCTTTTCAGAATAAAAGGGTTCTCTAATCCCAGGTGTTTGGGACACACTTACCTTTAAAGAGTCACAGTGAATGCTACTTCAGCATGCATCACCAATTTAGGTTTCAAGTGGGCCTTCCTGCTACCTATGGAACAAGTTTCAGACTCTCCTGACTGTGACCCATAGTAAGAAATAGCATTGTAAAATGTTATTTGGAGTGTTGTAAACAGGGGTGGTGGCATATGCCTGTAATCCCAGCACTCTAGGAGGCTGAGGCAGGAGAATTGCAAGTTCAAGTTCCACCGGGACAATTTAATGAGGCCTGGTCTTAAAATTTTAAAAAGAAGGGCTGAAGATGTAGTGTGTGTTTGAAGGACCCAGGTCCAATGCAGTATTGCGAAAAATAAGAGAGAAAGAAAGAAAAAAGGACAGAAAGAAGGTAAGTTTACATTGCAAGTCTACAAATAATACACACAACACACACACACACACACACACACACACACACATGACTGAAGGCACAGCTTAATAAAACAGTGCTTACCTTTAATGTGTGGGATGCACTCTAATAGTTTCTATTCTATTTTCTTTTAATGCTGGGTCATGACATTCTAAATCAATTTCATGACTCCATGGTTTGAAAAACACCAACCTAGAATACAAGAAGCCACTGAATCTGATTGCTGGATAAACTAGCTCCAGTCTCATCAGAAGGTCAAACAAAGGTCATGAAACTAGGAACCAGGAGACATGGGTCCCAGTTACACTGCTTCTGAGCTGTGTGACCTGGGCCAGTGGCTCCTGCTTCCTGAGCAAATGTGTCAAACCATATTGATATGTGCTAAAAGCATAATAGAAATAGATTGTATAACTACAGAAGAGTCTCAGAGTGAATTTAGCAAATGGACTGTTAGTAAAATGTCTACAGAGTTTAAGGCAAGGGGCAAGAAGGGGTTTACTGAAGTTAGAGAGAAAACTATCAGAGGAGCCTTATCACAGAATGCAACTACTGCCAAATGTGACCAAAGAAACACAAGCCATGACACAGCTCACTAGTTTCGTGACCTCTACCTTCCATCTTTCTACTGCTGTTCACTATTTGCCAAAACCGACCTGAAGCCAGAGGGCTGGAGAGCTCATTGCAGAAATCCAAATAGGTTAACTACTGTGGACCCAGCAAAGTAAAGAGCATAAGGTGGACTAGGAGGGGCAAAGGGAGGACATCCATCACTCTGAGACAGACCAGAAGCTCCTGACTCTCCCCTTTATCCTATGCCTGCCAAAGGAGGATGTGCCCTAGCCAATGGCTGTTTCTCCCCTCCCCTTCATTTTCCTTTGCTTACCCACAACTCCCCACTCCCTCCCCATACTGGAACAACTTGCCTGAGTGTTGTCCCCAATTACTTAGTGGCCACTGTCCTCCAGGGCACAGCTGACAGGAGTGCAGCTTCCCTGACACCCTTGGTGCCTCTCCCCTCCCCTCACCACTCCAGATACCCCCTCCTCTTTGAAAAGGGCAGTATTTTGTATCAAAATCAGGCAGGGCAGGATCTGGGCCCATTGTTAATCCTCCCTCCTCCCCAAAACACAATAAGCTGCAATGAACACAGGTGGCCCTCCTAAAGACTTCTCAGTTTCAGCTTGCCAATTTTTTGTGGAGACATGACAGCTGTCAATCAAACAGATTGCCTTCCGTCAGGATAGCTGGGTTGTTCTTGATGCCTCCTCCCACCTGCTTGAACCAATCAGCAGGCCTGAATTTGAGCCAATCACAGACCTACATTTGGACAAATCACAAGCCTATAGCTATTAAGTAAGTAGCACTTCACATGTCTTCAGTTCTTCTAGGACCTCTCTGTGCTGTTGCACAGGCTCCATTCAAATAAAATCTGAGCTCCAGTAGTGTGGGCTCACAAAGTCCTGTAAATCTACTTGGGATTCCTATCCTAATTACTGTGGACAGGGCAGTAGCTTTAAAGTAAAGATTAACAAACAGGAGGGAGTGTTAGCCAGAGACCAGCAGCTAATAAAGATCAACTGGCAGAGTTGACCAGTGGTGTAGTGATGGCTAGCAGCAGCAGAAACCAATGGATAGCAGTGTAAACCAATGGCATCAACTAGTGTTGACTGGTAGCATCAGGGCCACCAGCAGAGCTGCACTTAACAGATTCATGATTTCTGTCTGAATCAAGCAAAAGAACTGGCAGTTGATTGGCAACAACTCCATTTATATCAGGATGCTGAGGGGAAATATTAGCTGGTTGTGCTATTACAGAAAGTGGACCGAACACAGGAAGAAACAGCACTGAAGAGGTTTAGGAGGAAGTTTATTACACTGGTGGACCTGACTGAGATCTCTCCCAAAGGGTCAGAGCCCCACCAGGCAGGGTTTTGGGGCTTTATGGGGAAAGTAAGTGGCAGGTACAAAAACAGACTTAGCACATTATGATTGGAGAGTTGGGAGACACCATAGGTTGCTGTGGAAGCTTAAACATCTCAAGTTATATTGCAGTGCCATCAGTCAAACAAGCATGGTTTACACAAAGGAACATCTCAAGCTACATTGCAAGGCTATCAATTAAACAAGCATGAGTTACACAAAGGAAGGAATGTTCTCTTATCAGGTTTGTCCAGACATGTCCGTTTGGTTTTGGCTGACATTCTTGGTGGACTTTCTGCATGGGTTTTTACTTAAAATTTTAGATTACCCCTTCAGTGCCACCTCTAGTGGCTGCATTCAGAGAAGTGAGGGTCTCACTTCTACAGCCCTTAAAGTTTTAAGTGACTCCCCCATTTTCTGATGTGATGCTCAGCTTTCTCTGCTTTTAAAGAGAAAGTGCTTCTTTCTTTCACTCTACAAAGGATAGACATAGATCAGGCTGAGTCCTGACCTCAGATGTCACATAGAATTTGTGAACAAGAAGATGTGACACTATTGAATAAATCATGAAACAGAAGATGCCAAAATAAAGTGTGAGTCCCTGACATCTGAGAACATGTCTGACCCTCACAGGTAGACCATGCTGTTCTAATGTTAAACATACCAATATCACAGAACAATAATATCAAATAAGGTCCCAGACAAATGGCAAAGTCACTATGTAACACACATATGTCTCTCTCTTGGTTAAAACAAGGACAAATTAAACATGATTGGAGATAACCAATCATAAATTTGTTCCTGCTTCCTGGAGGTATTCAATTCAAAATTTTTACTTCCTTAGACTCTCCTCAAAGTACCTAATACAAGCCAAAACTCTAAGAAGCTTCTATCCTCTTGCTGAAATCTCATTATTTCCCATGGTGAATATTTTGCCTCACTAAATCAAGTAATAAAACCAACTTATCATTCAAAGGTGTATTCCCAGTGATCTCCAATTGGAGAACACTAAAATTAAGAAGAAATGGATTTCCTATTGAAGATGTTCTGAACGTGCCATTCCAAAATGTGCCACTCTATCACATTAACTATTTTGAGTTAAAGGCACATAAAAACCATCAGATGCAAGATCACTCTGACCAGCTTTAGGTGTTTTAAAAGTAGGAGATAAAAGTCCCATGTGAAAGATGTCTTCTCTGTACTTCTATGAAGGAAAATATCATTCTTACCAACAAGGATAGGAAGATGCCAGAAGAAATCTGCACAAACAAACCTTGTTAGACTAACCCTTATCTTCCTAGCCACTTCTCTAGAGTTAACAGCTGTAGCCCAAGTCCCTTTACTTTGTCACATTTTCATAATTTACTACTCAGTATGTAAGTGATCCATTCTAACTTTGACTCCCCAATGTAGAAAACAGAGAGATCAAAATCCAAAGGCAATGGCGAATACAGGAGCTCCTCCAAGAAAACAAGAACACTTCCTTCTTTTCCTTTTTATTCTGTCCAGGCTACAAGCATATTGGCTGGTACCATTTCTATCTAGGGTGGGTCTTTCCCCTCAGTTTGCTGACCTACAAGTCAATAATCCACAAACACATCCACAACTTTTCTAAATATTAGGTGGTTCTTTCTCAAGTCAAATTGAGATATTACCATTAATGATCACAACTCTCTACTTCTGAATAGTGGAAAATACAAGCAAAGCCACTGAGGGTGAAGAATCTACACAGGAAGCAGAAGGCTTGGCAAAAGTACCACCTGAAGAAGAAGATGAAGAGGAAGAAGAAGAGGAGGAAGAGGAGGAGGAGAAAGAACCATGGAGAGTTCAGACTATGCTCCTGAAAGGATTTTATTTAAAGCAAAAAAAAAAAATGTGGCAAAAGGTTCATTTAATAAAAAATCCAGTAGCTCTGTGTAGGATTCATTGAAAGGAAAGATAAACACTGTAGTCAAAAAGCCCAGTTAAAAGGTCATGAGAAGGAAGTGCATTGGATCACCCGTAGACCACTTCATGCTTCTGTGGAGAGCTTGGAGTCTTCCTCTCCCTCACTGTCTGAAAAGTCAATATGTTCCTTTGCAGAAAGAGTAAAAGAATCTAAGACACTCCATTTCTTAGATCTGTTTGCTGGTCCCACAGTGGGAGCTGCCTACCTCCTTGCCTCTGGCCAAAATAGCACTTAAAGAAAAGTATTGAAGAGAAGATGAGAACATTACTTTCAGAAACATTAACACCAAATCTGAAGGGGAAATTAACCAGAGTTGGTGGATTAAATTCTCCTTCAGTCATACAAGATGTATTTTTAATTAATGCAAAATATTTTTGGCAGAACACCTTTGGCTTTCTAAGGGAAAATATTGGGGAAATGGGGATTTTTTCAAATGTATTTTCCTGGCACTTCCTCCAAAGGACCTTAAGTAAGGAAGAAAACTACACGCAAGTCAATAGTGAGTGATAGCCAATTTCTAATTTGCAATCTTTCATTTAACAATATGTAGTTTATTTGCTGTTTTTGAGAAAAACTTTTAATCCCAACAGGTACCTAATCAGCATTCAGCAGATACTCTGAATATTT
Source organism: Dasyprocta punctata (assembly GCA_004363535.1). Lineage (NCBI taxonomy): Eukaryota > Metazoa > Chordata > Mammalia > Rodentia > Dasyproctidae > Dasyprocta > Dasyprocta punctata. The sequence goes on along the minus strand of RJWM01014063.1, from coordinate 18,195 downwards.
TAATTAGTACCTATGAAAAGTGGTTCAAACTTGAACTACAAAAAGCAAAACAATAATTTTAGAATTTTTCATACTTTTAAGCATAGCTCTTCCAAAGCGAGCCCTCAACATTGTGCCAGAAAGCCTGGCCAAAGTAAAGCAAGGATGACTGCTGAGCATCAGGAATGTTGCGTGCCATGTGTAATTACATTAGATAATCACAACTCACCCAAACCCTGCACCCGGTGATGAATGGACTGTGGAAGACTCTATTTCACATCATATATGGAATTATTCAGTGACTAGACTTCATTCCACTTCTGTTTGGGCCTATAAACATGCATATTTATCAAAAGTCTTTGCAATTCTGACACTATATACTTTAAGACACTATTCTATTTGTGGGTAATCAGCACTTCATGAATATTAGATTTCTGCCTTAATTTCACTGGCATGACTTTTCTCTTGACAGGGAAAGGTAAGGATTTAATCAGGTGTATGCCACTAAAAAGAAGCAGGACACACCCCCATTCTCACAGGAAGTGGATTAGGCTTTCACAGCCACATTATTTAAAAATTATTATTATTATTTTTATTAATTATTTGTTCTCTCTTTAGTTCCCAGGATACCCTGCCACCACCCACCCAGGCTCTCTGTCTCATTGCCTACAGAGTTATATGGCTCAACCCTAGAATAGAAGCAAGGAGGTGTCAAAGACACAATTACCTGTAAATCAAACTCAGAAATAAACTATGAGTAGGTTGTCAGAAGAGAGATAAATCTTGCACTGAAGTCCAAGAATGCACACAGATCTTCCTGCTCTCATCTTCAGATCAGAAGATTCAGCCATACATTCTGGTCCAGCTCCAGCTTCTCAAGGCACTAGATCCAACAAGAGGTGACTCATGGGCAGACATCCCAGATGTCCACAGCAACTGAGGAGTGCCTAAAACCCATCCCCCAAATCAGCCACTTTCAAATCACAAACAAGAAAAGAGACAGGATCAAAAATAAAGGAATGTCAAGTGAATCAAACAACTGGACCCCAGAAGACAGCCCAAGAGCTGAGCAGAATCTTAGCAAGGTTGGCAGCCTGGGCAGGCTCTTGACTATCTGTGAGCACTTATCTCTCTCTTTCAACCTTCTATCCAAGCTTTGAATTGATTTGGCTGTGACTACCTCAGCACTTACCATGTGCAAGGGATGGGATCTAGTATTGAAAGTACAAGAAGAAATTAGATATTGTCCCAACTTTTTATTTGTGCATTCATCCACTCCACAAGCTTTAACTGGTCTTTACTAGGTAACTGATAGTGACAGCTCTGAGTTTTCACAAAGAGCAGATTACATCTGGTCTATCCTCATGGACCTAAAGTCTTCATAAGTGGCTATTTGTGTATTTATGCATCTGGTAATCAATTAAATTTGTAACACTAAGTAGCACCAAAACAAGTATTAAATTCTCTAGCAAGAAAACTGGGGGAAAATCACATCTAATTAGGGACACGCACCAGGAAAGGCTGTTCTGAAGAAGTGGACTGAGATGTGAGGGGTGAGAGAGGCGACGAAGGGCTGAGAGAACATTGCAGGCAGCAGAGACAACAGGTGTGACAACCATGACTTAGGAAGCATTCAAAGAGGCTCTGTTAGACACCCAGGGGAGTTGGGTAGAGTTGGCAAATGAAAGAGGGGCAAGAGATAGAATGGGAAGGCAGGAAGTCTTGACCAGGGAGGGAGGAAACTGTGTAGTACAAGGCCTTCCACTGGTGTCCATCTTCAGAATTCAGTGAGTCTATGAGCATGGGTGGAAAAATTATTTTTGTGTTCACTAACCTTTAACTAAAATTCAACATTTCCTTAATAGTATCAGTAGTGCTTGTGACTTTGTCATCCATATAAACCACAGATGTTTGCATCTTGCAGCACAGTTGTTGCAGTTTCTGTATCATTTATACCAATCGCTGCTTTGAAATTATGAGACCCACAGCTATAATGTATTAATCACAAAGATATCTGTTGTTGTACTACACTTGAATATGCTGCTTATATTTCAGTACAAGTTATTTTCTTTGTTAATTCTGTGTACTGATTATATTTCATGCAGTTAAAAACATTTGAGAAGGAATCCATTGGCTTTGCTCAAAGGCATCCATGGCACAACAAAGCTAAGGACCTTCGAACTAACCAAAGCTCCCTAGAGCAGTTTGAAATCCAGAGGGGAAAATAGGCCGGGGTCATAAAGAGCTCAACTGTGAAAGTGAGAGCCCCAGGGCTCTGGGCAGACAAAGGAAGCAGAAAAAAGCCAAAGTTCCACTGAGTGTAGAAGGCCATCAAGCCAGTCCCTGACTTAGCTTCCGCCTGGGCTGCTTTCCTCCAGGAAGGCAGGCGTCTCAACTCCCTGTCTGCATCCCATCTCCATGGAGACTAGCAGCCATGACAGGATTCAGACAGAAGAGAGTTATATGTCCCTGTCTTTCACTTCTTTATATTCTCTCTCTCTCCATGGGTCATTTATTCAGTCTTACTTTTTCTCTTCCCTGGTTTTTCCCCTACTCCTTTTCATCTCCTACTATCACTGTTTTTTAAATTTTTCTTTTCTGTCTTTTCTTTTTCCCTCTGCTTTCTCTCAACTGTCTCCCTTCTCACTTCATTTCTACATTAATTATTCTACATTTGCTCCATAATCTTTGACTTGGCATCTCCTCAGAATATTAAGAAGTAAGCAGGTGTCTCATCCACAGCCCAGATGAGCTGGGGCAGTGTAGTAGGTTACCAAGGGACTGAAGAGAACACCCAGACTCAGTTTTTGAGAGATAAGATTTATTAAAGTATCAACCGGGAAGGTTAGGGTTAAGCCTTCTCTTGGGACTGGGGATACAACTCAGTGGTAGAGCTTGCTCAGCATGCAAACGGCCCTGGGTTCCACACCTGGTAATACACCCCCCACCCCGCCACACACACACACACATTAAAAGGTTAAAAAAACTTCACTATGCCATATTTTAAGATGGGAAAACAGGGTCACACCCAGAGTTGCAAGATACACTTAGTACAGTGTTACTTCCAGCTTTGGACTCCTGCCCAAGGCATAGACAAGAGGATCTTGCAGCATAGTCAAGTCCTCCAAGGCAGAGCTCAGAGGGTCTCCCCTTGTCTCCTGCTCCAGGGTTATGAGGGGAATACTCTTCGTTGGCTTGTATCTAGATGTCTCCCCAAAGCTTCATGTGGTCAAAAGTGGGACTTATCAGAAGTGGCAGGATCTAGGGTATGTGACACTGGGATTAACAGTGCAATGCTAGGATTAAGGATGCCCCATTCTGGGTGTGAGTGCAGCCCAAGAGGGAAAGTAGCCTGGATAGAATATAAGGAACAGAAAGTGGGCTTCTGTTGCTGCTTGCTGCTTCACTACTTCACTCCTTTGCTATTTTGCTGCCTTCTGCCTGCCATGAACTTTTTCTCCTCCATGATTCCCCTCTGCCACACCCCTCTGCCTTGGAGCAAGCCAAATATAAACTGAAACATTTACAAACCATGAACTATAAAAATCTTTTCTCTTTTAACTTTGGGTGTTGGGTATTTTGTCTCAGCAATGAGAAAAGTTGCTAAGCTACTCTTCATCATTCAGCAGACTTCCTGCTTTGGCTGCAAAAAAGCTATTTTCCAAGCAAAAAAGCAGAAACTAGATCCAAAAGTAGTTAACCTCCCAAAGGATGGGAAACATCTTCTTTCCAAACAGTGAAAATGAACATTTCTCTCTGCTCCACTTAGCTTCCAAGCACCAGCCCCAGGGAACAGCACCCTGCATCAGGGGAGTGATAGAAAAGATACGGAGTCCAAAGCCAGCTGCTGAGCACACAGCAAGACTCACAGTCTCGCAGCATCCAGAAAAGACAGTGACAGTGGGAGGAGACTGCGGTAGCACAAATTACTGTTAAATCTGTGGGAGATGGAGCCAGCAAGGCAGCAGCAGTTGGATTCCCAGAATGAAGCTGATGTTTCCCCAGGTCCCACCTACCCCTCCTCTCTACTTCCTAAACATTTCGCACAGGCCACTGTTGTTAGTAGCACAGGATTATCCAGTAATTTCCAGTTTACCTAACTATAACTTGCTCAAGCAGGAAGCTGGTAAAAAGTAGGCATTTGACTTATTTCAACTGTGGGCAAATGAAACTGAGTGAACTTCAACACAAGCACCACTAAATCTTTAAACATTTCTGAGGTTGGAGATGAAGGAATAAAGTGGCACAGTTCATGTCACGTATCAAAGCAAATTTCTAAATTGCTTTCTCTCCTTTGCCAAAATGTGAAAGGAGAAACAAAATGAAAGAATGGAAATATCTTCCTATTCTTGGCTACCAAACAGTGGGCTGAAAAGGGTGGGCCTATCTTCAAGTGATTGTATGGATGGGTCTTTGGCCAGGCAAAGCCCGGCTCAATAAAATGAGATAGAGGTTTGGATACGAGCCCACAGAGAAGAGTCCCTGAAAATGTGGAGCAAGGAGTTGTGGGGAGCAAGAAGCAACTGGGGAACTCTGCCAGCAGCCCTTATGGTAGAACCCCTGACTCTCCAAAGCCTTCAGATAAAGAACACATGTTTGAAATGAGGCACTACTCACGTGAACCAGGTAGGAACAATAGAAGTGTTTGTCTCAGTCGTGACTGGAGTATGAGTGGGGCTGAGATGAAGTTGAGCAGGTGCAAAAGGTGTCCAGACACTGCTGAACAAAGGATCAAAACATACAGGGCATTAACCTGGTTCTCTGCATCATCTCTTTCCAGTGCCCACAGGTTGAATGAGACAGGGTACCCAAGGGGGACAAAACCATAGTACTCAGGTATGATTGAGAGGAGAGGACCACACACAGGCTGCCCTCAGCAGTCCACCTAGGCTTCTGCCTTCATCCTGGGTCAAGACGGGGATCGGGGGTGAAGGTTCAGGGACCAGAACAGGGGACCATTCCTTTCCACCAGGGGATGCCAACTGAGCTCTGCAAACACCACTCACAACCTCTTCCCTCAGATGCATTTCACAAATTCCCGAAGAGCTAAGCACCATGGCCAACTGGCTGCAGACTGGAGGAATACTTTTTTTCATTCATAAATGTCTCCTCACCTCTCAGGCGGCAGAGCCCTGATTTTTAGATGAGTCATTGTCAGATGGTGAAAACTCCTGAACATGTTCCCATTTCTAGAACCTTTAGAGCCTGGAACAATCTCTTTCAGCTGTTCAAAACTGGCTCTGGCATCCTCTCTCCACCAAATGAGAAGCAAGAGAGGAGGCAGGGCTAAAGGAAGCTGCCATGATGTAAGAGGCAGACGTTGTGGAATGTGCCCTGCAGTTAACCAATTTTCACATCTTGTGAAACAGACAAGAACCTACCAGCATTCCTACAGGCAGGTTCCCTGAATATGTGAACAAAATGTGTGTCGAAATGCTTGGGGAAAACCAGAAGATTAAACATAGTTTAGGTGCTGATGGCAATATAAGGATGACAAGAACAGTGATGATAGCTTGTTCTAACAATTTGTAGAAAATGAAGAGAACTTCCTCTCTCTCTTTCTTTCTTTCTTTCTTTCTTTCTTTCTTTCTTTCTTTCTTTCTTTCTTTCTTTCGGTCAAACCCAGGTCCTTGCCATGTTAGACAATAACTCTACCACTGAGTTACACTCCCAACCCCCTCCCCATTTTTACTTTTGAATCAGGAAAGGGTTGGGGGGGCAACAAAGTTCCCTACTAAATAAAGACACCTCTGCTCTGGGACTTGAAAATTTGCTAAATATAGTGTCTCACTGAGTTGCCCAAGTTGGTCTCAAAGTTGCAATCCTCCTGCCTCAGCCTCCCAAGTACCTAGGTTTACATATGTGTGCCACCCTGCTCAGCTAGGGTGATGGGTGAATGTGCTAGCCTGATAAGGCTGTCATGAAAAAAATACCACAAGTTGGATAACTTAAACTATAAAAATTTATTTTTTCATAGTTCTGGAGTTTAGAGGACTGAGATCAGGGTGCAGGCAAGGTTGATTTTTCCTGGGGCGTCACTACTTCACTCCTAGATGTTCACCCTGTCTTCACACTATCTTCCCTCCCTGTGTCTCTGTCCTTATCTCCTCATTTGTTTGTTTTGCAATACAGGGGATTGAATGTAGGGAATTTTAAATGAACTGCATCAATGACCCTTTTTTATCTTGAGACACTATGTCACTAAGTTACCTGGGCTGGCTCAAATTCACCATCTTCTTGCCTCAGCCTCCTAAAGTACTGAAATTACAAGCACATGCCACCATGCCTAGCTTTATCTGCTCTCGTTGAGTAGACACCAGTCATTTTGGATTAGAGCTCACACATATGACCTCATAGTACTGTAGTCACCTTTTTATTTTATTTTTTTTTATTTTAAAGAGAATAAAACAAAACAGAACAAAGCAAATCAGGACAGAATGATGCAAGCAACACAGGACTTCAAAACAAGACACAGAAAATCAACAGTGGCTACCCTAATGTCTCTTGTTTTCTTAAAAATAGTTGTCCACACCTTTGCACACAGTAAAATCAAACAGAACAAAATGATATAAAATGAATGAAAACAAAAGAATGAAAGCCTTGTGGGACTTCAAAACAAGACAATAGAAAATCAGCAATGGCAACCATAATGTCCCTTGTTTTCTTCAAAATAACTGTCCATAGCTTCACACATAATGAAATCAAATAAGAGAAAACAGATTAAAACCAATCAAAACAAAAGAAAGAAAGCATTATAGGACTTCAAAACAAGATAACAAGAAATGAACAATGGTTACTATAATGTCTCATTTTCTTCAAAATAGCCATCCATACTATCACACATAATAAAATCAAGTAAATCACAACAGAATAAAACCAATCAAAACAAAAGAATAAAAGCATGATAGGGTTTCAAAACAAGATAATAGGATATCAGCAATGGCTATGACATTGTCTCATTTTCTCCAAAATAGCTGTTCATATCATCACACATAACAAGATCAAAGAAAACAAAACAGAATACAACCAATTGAACAAAAGAATGAAAGCATTATAGGACTTCAAAACAAGATAATAGAAAACCAACCATGGTTACCATAATACATCCCATTATCTTCAAAATAGTTGCCCATACCATTAGACACAGTAAAATCTAACAAAACAAGACAGAACAAAACCAAACCTAACAAAATTATGAAAACGATACAAAAGTTCAAGACAATAAGAAATTAACAGTGGTTTCCACCTTCTCCTGCTAAGTGTTTCCTCCCCTATCACTTCCATAATATGTATTGTGGTTTTTGGATCCCTCTATCTCCTTCTGTTTTTTATGCCAGGGTTCACTCATATGAGTTCAAGCAATTTTGTCCATGGATGTGATCTTCTGTTGCATCCATTTACCTACAAGAGCCTCACAATTATCCTACTTTATAGCTTTGCAGCTTTCCATTGTATGAAAATACCTTATCTTCTTATCCATTTTGTGTTTGATGAGCAAGTTAACCTTGATTGTTCTGGTCTCCTGTCACATGGAACAATTGTTTTGTCTCCTTTGATTTTCGGTCAGTGAATTTCCTTTTGAGTTAAATGTGTTTCTTGTATACAGTATATTGGTGGATCTTGTTTCTTGATCCACTCTCCTTGTGTTTCTTTTTATTGGTGAATTGAGGTCATCTACATTAATGGTCACAACCAGCATGCATTGGTTTGTCTCTGCCATGCTATCCTCCTGTTGTTGGCCCTCCACTTTTCCCTTCATTCAGTTGTCTGTCCTGTTTGGCGATCCTCCTCTGCTGCTGTTCCTGGAACTATGGTCACCTTTATCTCTCTCTAGAATATCATTCAGCACTCTCTGTAGGGTTCGTTTGAGGTTGGTTTAGTTACCTCTTTAAAGAGCTTACCTTCAAATAAAGTCACAATTTGAAGGTTAGAATTTCAACACAGGAATTTTGGAGAGTACAATTCAGCCCACAACAGTAGGATTGAAGGATAGAAACTAACAAAGGGAAAAGTTGACTGAAAATGCAGTAATGATCCCAAATTCAAATGCCTACGGTGTCCAAGAAGACAGGAAAATGCACAGAGCAGCGAGTAGGGAAGAACCCATCTCCACTTGGAAGAAGAATAGTCAGTCACACTCAGCTTACTCAGCTTTATCAGACTCTGTCATGGCTAAATGCAGACCCAGAATGGGCAGTTTTCCTATTTCAAAGACAAACCAGAAGTCTGTTTTTTTTTCCTGTGAAATGTCCTCATTTTAAAATGTTGGCTATGAATTCAGATGTTATTAAAACACTGTGCAAAGTGTGTTTACGCTGAGGACTGGATCTGGAACAGAGACCATTACCATGCAACCTCTGAGGCTGCGAGAAGTTCAAAGTGGGACCCTGGGACCGACAGTCAGCACTTGGGGTTCAGACTCACAGATGCAGTTCTTCCTTAGGAAAGTGCCGCCCAGGTTCAAACCTGTTTTTAAAAGCTGACTGTTAATGAGCTGGAAAGGAAAGAAATAAAAACCATCATGATCACTCTAAGAAACCATTTCTAATTCATGGATCATTTACTATTGATTATCGAAACAAACGCCATTATGCATGCCCTATGACTGGTTTTAAAACCTCTCTATCTTTGGAGTTTTTAATTTATTTGGAAGCACTGTAATAAGCAGCACATGACAATTACTTCCTTCAGTACCCCCTGTAATCAAGATAAATTATCTTGCTATTGATGTAAATGGGATATGAAAATCTATACAGTTCTCCTGAGGAGTATAAACTACACATGATGCTCATAGCATTTGAATTTTGCAGGAAAATAATTTTGGGGTCAATCAAAAATACATTCTCCCAATCTTTTATTGCCATCTATCATGAGTCACCTCCAGAAATAATTAGCAAATAATACCAATAAGATGTGTTTAGCCTAACGTTGGACCATGTTGCTATAACATCTTGTACTTCTTTATGTTCTCAGACCTATGGCATCATTTGACACTCACAGGTGTCTTATTATAAATGTATTTACATAATATACATGTTTGTTTACAATTCCTGTTCTCTGTTGCCAAACAACTTCCTATGGAAATTCAATGTACAATTAATCATATATGAAATTTTTGAAAACATGATAGATGCAGTTTGCATTATTACCCCCTTCTGTCATTTCTGCCTTTTTATTCCATCAAGCACTTGCCTTTGTTGCTATGTTCTCCATTGTCCAGAGTACCTTCATGCTATTGTCATTGTTATTCTGGTTCCTACAACCTCATGCTTCCTTTGGTTAGTGGGGATTCCCCAGTCTTTTTTCCTGTAATCCCCACCAGACAAGAACCTTTCTGGCAATCTTGAAGTTTTTTTATGAGTCTAACTTCTCTTTCAAATTTTACTTAATATAGTCTTTTTATTCAGCATCTTCATTATAAAAGCTCTTTCTTTATAGTAATACAAACATCAAGTCCTCTCAACCATATCTTTTCAAGTTATTTCTTCCTAACCTCAATTTTCCTAAATCCACCTGTTTAAACAAAAAGAATATATAGAGGAGAAGAATAAGATGGAGAAGAAGAGGAGAGGAAGGAGAGAAAGAGAAGGAAAGAGGAGAAGAAATGGAAGAGGAGGAAGGGGAAAGGGAGACATTGCAGCAAATACTTCAATGTATTCACAGTGGTTATCATTGAGTGATATGATTTTAGGTCAATTATTTTATTGTGGTCTTTATGCTTTTCATTATTTTTGAGCTATCCGTGATGAACATAATGCACTTTATTCAAATTTTATTTGTCTTCTTACTAGGAATTAATCCCAGAGTCCTCACAATGAACTACATCCTGTTTGATCCTGCAATGCGAGAGAAAAGAGAGAGAAAACAGAGAAAGAAGGAAACAGGACTTTATTGCCAGCACTCTGGAAGAATCCTGAAAAAAACCATGGACTTTATTTGGAATTGACAGGGGGCGGAGTCAAAAGGGCGAGCAGAATGACATATTGACAGCTGATTAGAGGAACATTGGAGCGCACACGAAAGCAGAAGATTTTTGGGGGACTGGCAAGAAGAATACACTAGGTAGTGTTGAAGGAAGGTGCTACCCCATGCCATGTTAACTCACACATGGGAAAATCCTGTCACATCCTTAGTCCATTTTTTAATTTTGAGACAGGGTTTTGCTAAGGCACAAAGTTGCCCAGGTTAAGCTTGAACTTGCAATCTTTCTGCCTCAGCTTCCCAGAGTGCTGGAATTATAGGCCTGTGCCACCAGGCTTGGCAACATCTATTTTTTAAACAAGAATATATTAAATATATAGAAATTTCACTTTCTCAGTCTTTCTTTGCATCATTGCATAATAACCATAGCTCACACTTAAGTTATATTCCACATGCAAAACACTAAATGTTGCACGTGAACTCCCCCATTAGATTTTCAAAACAGTGCTTTTATACAGGTAGTATTATTAATTTCATTTCACAGATGAGAAAATTAAGCTTCAGGAAGTTTTAGCATCTTGCTGAAGATCACTGGGGTAGTGAATGACTTACCTGGAACCTCCAAACCTTTTGAGGCCATGTCTCCATTGATTTTTCAGTTGAAGTGTGTTTCCACATATATTACCTCACGTGAAAGTCACATCAACCCTGTCTAGTAGGTTGCTTGACCATTACTGTTTTATAAATGCAGAAACTGAGGAATAGAGGTGTTAAGCTACCCTTTAAGAGTTCAAGCAAATAAAGGGACTCAGACATAAACAGGTGACTCCAGATGGAGGGTACTCCACTCTGAGATCCTGACCTGAGATCACAAGGCTTCAGAAAGGCCCACATGTTGGAAGAATACCAAATACAGATGATTCCTAAGATGGTTATTATTGATTATCAACGTAATTGGCTACAACAATGCCTCAATCAGTAAAGCACACTTCTGGATGTGTCTGGGTGGGTCATGGGTCAAAACCTTGGGGAATGTATTTGGCCTCTGGCCCCTTGCTCTATCTCTGATTCTTCCTTTTGCTTCCTGGCCAGCATGAGTTGAGTAACTTTCCTCTTTAACATCCTTCTGTCATGGTGTTTCCTCCTTGAAGCCAGCTAACCATGAACTCTCTGAAACCAAAAGACAAAATAAACCTTTTCTCTTTTAAATTGTGATGGTCAGATACTGTATTTTGTTCCGTTGATACAAGGCTGATAAATACAGTCCCTAGTGCTCACCTTGGAGAAAGTTCCATTCAAATCCTCCTGCAGTCTTTAACACAAGTAGGATGCAGTCTTCTGACAGCTCAAAGCTGTCCTCCTCTGGACAGCCTACCAGACTTGGTTTAATGAAGTGACTCTTGGGGAACATCGCTACAGCCTCAGGGTAAAACTTGGTTGTCATGTAGACCAGCCATCTTATAGAGAATGAGAACTTCCAGTTTTATCCTGATCTGGAAGGGGAAAGGAGCTGAAGATTAAGTTGCTAACCAACAGCCAATGACTTAATCAATTATGCCAACAAGTAAAATCTTGTGTAAAAATTCCTAAACTATGAGATTTGGAGAATTTCCAGATTGCTTGGGGTGCTGGAGGGTAGTGTGCCCTGAGAGGGGATGGAAGTTCTGAAACTCTTCCTATAGACCTTGCCCTTCTCTTATTTGATGTTAATCTATATCATTTATCTTTTATTAATATAATAAACAAGTAAATCTATGTGTTTCTCTAAATTTTGAGAGCCATCCAGGAAATTAATCAAATCCAAAGGAGGATAGAAGAGTAGAAAGAGAAAAAATGAGGAAGCAATAGCTGCAAAAAACTACTGATCTTACGTGAGGTGGGGTCTCAGTGCAGGAAGCTGCCAGGGGTTGAATTTACACTCCAAGTTCATTCTTGGGGTTAGGAGTGTGGCTTAATAATAAAGGGCCTGCCTAGAGTGTGAAGCCCTGGGTTCAATCCCCAAGATTAAAAGAAGAAAATATACAAGAACAACTATAATCAAACAAACAAACAAAATCAGTTTCCTACCCACTATTATCCCTTTAGTGTCCTGGCCCACGTGACTTGGCAGGTTTGCTTGGCAATCTTTGCATACTTCCTTGAAGGGTCATTTAAAATGACGACCTGGTCTCAAATATAAAGATAACTGGGTCAATGTAGTAAGGGGTGAGTTTGTTTGTTTGTGTGTGTCTATGCAGTACACTTTTTTTTTTTTAGTTAAGTTCTCCTTAAATTGGTAAGTTGCTCATGCTGAGCTCAAACTTGCGATCCTCTGGCCTCCGTCCCCCAGAGTACTAGAATTACAAGCAGCAGCATCATACTGGCGAAGGGTGGTGAGATTCAAAAGCCACTTCCTTTGAATCTTCTACATGTCAGCAGTCATTTTCTTTTCAGGATGTAGGAAAACTATTTGCTTACATTTTTTCTAACAATTAGATTCACATGCACAATGCAAAAAAAAAAAATTAATCAAATCATCTCAGTAATCAAGGAGACTAATAAGCAAATACATGAAATTCTCTTTTTCAGAATATTATAATAAAGGACAGCCAATCTACAATGAGACCATAGTAAGGGGAAAGGGAGGGAGTCCCACAGTACACCTCAGGTGGTGAGGAAGCGTGTTGCTGAACCACAACACTGAAATTCCTCCTGCCCCTGAAGCTGTCCAAGGTATTAAAGAGACTAAGTCTGTCCACAAGACAGAAAGTACTGAAAATATGAAAAACCTACATACAGCATGATGCCAAATGGGAGTCCCACGGTCTGCTTTCCCTCAAAGACTGCATTCCTCTCCTGTATTTTCTCCACTTTCATCTTATTACCTGGAGAATGGGAAAATGGTATTTCAGACAAATCATTCAATCCTGGGAACCATTTTTCAGTTCATGGAATCTTGTTGAAGTTGAAATATAGACCTACATTTTGAATTGCTCATAAGTCACTGATCAATTCAGGAATGAAATGATTCATCATATTGTTACCAAATTCAGTGACCTGTGTTAATCACCAGATAGGTACTTATTGAGCACCTACACTATGTTGGGTAAGGTACCAGGCACTGTGACTGACTAAAAAGAAGTATTAGACTTGGACTTTACTTATCAGATACCTAACATCTATCTAGAAAGATAGCACCCATATAAACAAAATAAATTAAATCAATGGATTATATTTCCATACATCGAAAGGGCCAACTTTATGCTTCATGTTTCAGGCATGGCTGGATTTGGAGATATGAATAGTATCACTGAAGTGCTGCTGCACCATGGGGAGAAGTTTTCTCAGTATAATGCTCCCACAGAGACTTTAGAGCTAAGGAAGAAGAAGGAGGAGGGTGAGGAGGAGGAGGATGAGGAGGCGGCAGCAGCAGCAAAGAGAAACACCACAAGATGTTTTCTGGGATCTGTTCTTCTGAGATATTATAATTCCAGAGAAAAGTAAGAGCCCTTCTCTCCCTTTTGTCTATATCAATCCCACAAATGAATTGTCTGGTACTCTCTGGGTCACCTACCCTACCTTTCCATGGCTAACCATGGGGCAGGCCAATGGTCCCTCTAATTGGTCAAACTGAACCCTGAATTCATACTCAAGAGGGCAAAGAGCTATCTGAATGACAGTTCCTCCAAAGTTACATGGAGAAGTAGAATGTGAGGTTCATTAAAGAACAATTTGATGCTAGATATTCAGCACATACTTGTAATCCTAGTACTTTCAGAAGCACAAGCAGGAAGATGGTGGGTTTGAGCTCAGCCAGGACAAAGTGACTTAGTGAGACCCTGTATCAAACTAGACAAAGGACTGGGAATGTAGCTTAGTGCAAAGACCCTGAGTTCAATCCCCTGTACCACACACACACACACACACACACACACAAATCTGCTGAGCAGATAAATACATAACATGATGTCATTGAGACTATAATGACACTGAAAACTGAAGACATTATTGTGGGTTGAAATAAAGGCAAAGGTAGAATGCTTGCAAAAATAAAAACAAAAACAAGCAAAAAAATTGTGGCTACAGCTTTCGAGTTTCTACCCCTCTAAAGTCAATACACTGAAACCTAGTCAACACTGAAAAAGTCCTAAGAGGTGGGCCCTTTGATTAGGTCATGAAGGCAGAGCCCTTGTGAATGAGATCAGAGCTCGGATGAGGGAGACCTTAGAGAGGCCCCCTGATTCCTTCCATCATGTGAAGACACTGCAAGAACCCAACTGTCTGTGAACCCTAAAGTGTGCCCTCCTTAGGCACCACTTCTGCCAGAACTTTGATCTTGGATTTCTTAGCCTCCAGAACCATGAGAAATTCTTTTCAAATATAATACCCAGTCCAGGTTATTCTGTTACAGCAGCCCAAATGGACTAAGACAGTGGGAAAATAAAATACAACAATAAATGTCATTTCAGGCTTACTATATGAGAGGCATGTAGCAGACTTTCATCAAAACCCAAAGTCCAAGATTTACAAGGGCTGCATGACCCATTCCTGCCTTATCCCCCACCCTCATCCCTTGCTACCTGTCCCTGTCCTTCCCCTCAGTGAGTCTACCTCTATTTCTGTTATTTCTTACATTTTCCTTAGGGCCTTTGTAGTTGGTATGCCTCCTTGCTTACCTTAGCACAGACTCTGCTAATCCTTCAAATTCCATCATAAACATTTCCTTAGGGAGAGTTTTCTTCTCCCACCCTCAGTCAGGCAGATTACTCACCTCACTCATATCACGTTGAGAACATCAGCCCAGGGAAAGTGTCTAAATTCCTTATTATTGTATCCCTTCTGCATAATTCTTGTGTACAGTAGAAATTTGATAAATATTTCATGGACTCAGTCAACAAATATTTACGGAGTACTGACTGTGCCAAGCACTATAACAAGTGTTTACAAATGCAGCAGTGACCAAAACAGCTAAGATTCTCTGCACTTAAAAAAGTTAAATATTTGTCAGATCAATAAATGAGCATACTAAACAAAGACTCAGACATTGGGGAACAAAGTGGACAGAAGCCAAGAAAGCATATTAGGTGAACGGAAGAATATGGGTGAGGCCCCCCGAAAGCAAGGTGAGAATAAGCAAAATCCTCGCCTGGTGGCCCTATCTTGAGTCCCACTTGAGGCCTGGCTGAAGTTTGGTTTCCACAAAAACCACAGCCTATAAAGTACACTTCACTACTTCCTGGTAACACTTCACTGCAGGGGGAGCCTGGCCAGTGTGACGTGGCATGACTCCCACCCACCCTTTGGGGAGCATAAGAATTGAACCAAGAACCCCTGTGAATAGTACTCCTGAAAAGTCAAGTGCCATCTGCCAGCTGAATCACACTTGACTTTTTGCTAAAATCAAGACAATTACAAGACTGTTCCTGATCCTCTTAAGTATAGCTTGATGGCCCTTCAACCAAATTAAATGTGGGATGGGCCTGAGTTGAGAGCATGAGACAGGCTAGACTGCATTCCCAGAAGTATCTCATTTCTTAAGAGGCAATGTCACAGGCAGTAATGACTGCACAGAATAAAATGCTGGCTTGGTTCAGTGGTTCGACTAGTACTGCAGGAAACTGTAATTCATGGTCACTTAGGTACTTAAAACATGAATTTTTAAAGTCATAGTAAACATCCAGTAACTATCCTCTCTTAGTTACTTTTCTTGTCACTGAAACAAGATACCTGATACCCAAAGTTAAGGGAGAAAAGGTTTATAAATAAACCTTACAGTTCGTTAGAGGTTTCAATCCATGATCTGCTGACTCCAAGGCAGGTTGGCACATGGCAGAGGGGCAACCATTCATAGGAACAAAAGCAACAATGGAGGGAGACAGGACTCCTTCTGTCCCAATAGGGCAGGTGCAGTATTCACACCCTTAATTCTAGCCAGAATTATGCCAAACCAATCAGTGGGCTGATTTAATAATCACACACCCTTAATCTCAACATCACATACTCTAGAGCCAGTCACTTCTAAAAAGCCCCACCTATGACTACATGAAGTTTTGGGGGGATACGAATACACAGACCATGACTGTACCCCCAAACCCAGTTCCCTCAACATGTTTCAGAAATAACTGCTCTTATCAAATTGGTATGTACTCCCTCTAAGCTTTTTGTATACATCTACATGCACATTTTATTTTATTTTTGTTTTCTTTTATATAAATTATTTCATACAGTGCTTTCAGTTCTATAGTTTTATTTTCTCCTTAATATATCTCAGATGTCTTTTCATATTATTAGACATAAATTTATTCTTGTTAACTTGTCTGTAGTATTAAAAGTGTCATTATTTATTTAGCATTAAATTCTTACTAATTCCATTATTAATAAACATTTAACTTGTTTCCAATTTGTCATTATCCCAAATAAGGCTGTGGAGTGCAGCCTGCTCAAGGTACTTGTGGGTATTTTTCTGGAGTAGAGACCTATAAGCAAAACCCCTCATCATAGGACTTACACATTTATTTTAATATGTATTGTCAGATTTCCTTCCATAGTTCTTGGATTTACTCTCTCTTCACAGCACTGCATGAAGATGCTTATCCTTTTTGTTGGTGTTAATAGAGCCATCTCTTTCCTTCAAACTTACTTGATGTTTTTCCTTCAATCTAATTAGGCCTCTTGTACCCATCAAATAGAAGTGTGCCCTGGAGATGGCCCTGAACAAGGAGAGCCAATGGCCATGGATGAAAGTCCTACACTGAGTAGTATAACTATCCTTCAGTATTTCAAATTTTTCTCCCCAGGATTCTCAGCATGCCACTGGTCTCTTCAGAGATGATACTCCATAGAGGACAGACAGCACTGGAGAAAGGAAGGAAAAATGTAATAGGAACCTGGGAAGTAAAACCAGCTTAGGGTACATGACAAGACCTTGATCATGGCTCTCAACACTATTTATCCTGATTTCCACCTCATAAGACTTAAAGTAAACAGCACCAATGTGCTGCAAAGGCTCTTGATGGCTGCTTTTTTTTTCTGCCTAAAGCAACCCAGTATCATGAAGAAGGGTTGAACAAATCTTTCTCCCTACCATAGCATCAACAAGACAGCAGATATATACCTAAGAAAAAGCTCACAAAGCAGAGCTGAGTTACAGCCTTCCCAAACATAACCAGACTTTACCATACTTGATAAGGAATCCACTGATGGCTTTCTCACACCCCCATGGAAACCAGTGTCTCTGAGGCCTCATGAATGATGGAGATCCATTCCCAGGATGACCTTAGGACAGGGTCTTCAGCATTGACTGCACACTGAAATCACAGGGGAAGCTTCATAAAATAAAGATGCCAGACTCCTGCCCCTGGAAATTTAGATTGCATTGCTTTAAATGTGATTTGGAATGTGACCTGGGATTTTTAAGCACCACCTCCACTCCCACCCCTCAGGGATTCTAAAGTCCAGTCAAGGTTAAGAACTACTACAGTTTTAAGGCAACTGCCATTGTAAAATCTGACAATGCCCTTTAATTCAGAGCCCTGAATGTATCTGTGATTTATTTTCTTTAACTTCTTTTATAAAAAAAAATTAAAAGGAAGAAAGAAGAGTGCTAATATAAGAAGACAACTTCAGAATTGAGAAGCTATAGGATAAAAGCAACATGGGACACAAAAGACTATTCATAGAACTTGAACAATACAACAAAAAAGGTGAAAGATGCTGCCTTTCATTGTTCCCTTAATTAAAAACAAACAAACAAGCAATACATTGAACTTTTCTAGACAAAAAATATATATGACAACTTTGTGGTAGGATGTAATGTTTAATTTTAATAATTATCGGTTAATTTCTTTTAGACTCAGCAGATATTAAAGTTTGGGGAAGCTGGAACTATTGTCAGCTTCAAAAGGAAGAGAGTGTACTGTATGCTGTTTGTGTGGAAGTATCCCTCTGTCAAGAGAGGGCCCACATGGGGCTCAGATGTGCTTTTGGCCACTAGATTAAGGAATGTTGCTTGAATGAGGGCCTGTAATTTCCCCCTGAGGGATATTCTCAGTTTATAGTAACTCTTCTTCAGTCCCTTGACTCCCAAGCATATCCCAGGGACTTCAGCCCCACCATCTCTCTGTTATCTGTTTTTCCAGAGAGAATTAGTCTGCCTCTAGCTGTGAAGCTTGATTATGGAAGCAGAGGTGGCTTTCTGCTCCCCCACTGGGCTCTCAAATATCTCTTCAGTTGTGATCCTTTCTTTTCTCTTCCAAGTTCCAGGTTGGAGAGGCTGGAGGAAATCAATCTTTGTCTCTCTGTTTCTGTTTCTCCCTT
>RJWM01014062.1:18337-51648 GCA_004363535.1 Dasyprocta punctata | reverse complement strand
TCTCAATACAATCTTTCTTAATAGCTGAGTAGTACTCCATTGTATAAAAATACCACATCTTTTTTATCCATTCTTTGATTGATGGGCACTTGGGTTGTTTCCAAGATCTGGCTATTACAAATTGGGTTGCTATAAACATGGGTGCACAGATATCACTGTGGTATGATGTTTTTAATTCTTCTGGGAAAATGCCCAGAGATTTAGTGTCTCTTTTAATATTCAGATCTTTGATCCGTTTTGACTTTACTTTAGTGCATGTTGATACACATGGATCTAGTTTTAGTTTATGGCATATGGAAAGCCACTTTTTCCAGCACCACTTATTAAAGAGGCTATCTTTCTTCCAGTGTACATGTTTGGCTGCTTTCTCAAACGTGAGGTGGCTGAGTGTATTTCTAGTTGTGGCTGTACTTCTAATCTATTCCATTGATCTTCAGGTCTGTTTTGATTCCAGTACCATGCTGGTTTTATCACAGTAGCTTTGTAAGATAATTTCAAGTCAGGGATAGGGATGCCTCCTGCCTTCCCTTTGTTGCCCAGAATCGCCTTTGCTATTCAAGGTCTTTTCTGGTTCCAGATGAATTTTAGGGATGATTTCTCTATCTTGGTGAGGTATGCAAATAGTAGTTTGATTACATGGTTCAATTCTTTAAATCCTTCACTAAAAAAGGATTCTACCTACTTTTGTTTGTATTGACTGTTAAAACAAGTAAATGAGTATGTTCCTGTGTATGTAAATAATGCAGATATGTACAAAGTAAGCCATGAAAGTTACCAGTTTCTCCTGTCCGTACCCTCTAAACCTCTTTCTTGTCCACCTCTGTAGAAGTGAATCCTGTCAACAGTGCATTTATATGCATATATGTGATTTTATATGTCTTTTGGTCAAATGTGATGATTTTGTTGAAGTTTTTCACATACTTTATTAAAATTATTTCTAGGTATTTTAGTTTTTATTTCTATTTTAGATGAGATTCAATACATTTTCTAGTTGAGTACACCTAATATTTAGTTTTGTATATAGCCACCCTCTGTACTGTCATTAGTTTTTATGGCTTTCCAGGAAATTCATTTTATCTCATTAGTTGTTTGATCTAAAAGTTGTGGCAGTTTTTTTTTTCTTAAACTTATACCTAATTTCTTTTTCTTGCCTTATTGCTTTGACCAGAATTTGCAGTTTTGAGTATTACAAATGATTGCATAATTACATCTAACATCCTTTTTGCGTATTTCCTTCTTTAGTAGGAAGTATTTTTTAGTTAATGGGAAAAATTTTTATTCTAATTTTGACGTAATAATTTTTTTAAAAATCAGAGCCAGCCATGGTGGCACACAACAGTAATCACAACATTCTGGGAAGCTAAGGCAGGAGGGTTGTAAGTTCAAGTCCAGACTGGGCAATTTACTGAGGCCCTGTTTCAAAAATCAAACACTTCTTTTTAAAAAAAGGACTGGGCATGTAGCTCAGTGCAAAAGGCCCTGGGTACAATTTCTAGTACCACCATACAACAAAACAGTAAGTTAGTTGGGCACAGTGGCATGTACCTATATTCCAAGATACTAGGGAGGCTCAGGAGAGGATCACTTGAGACCAGTCTGAGCAACATAGTGAGACCGTTCTCAAAAGGAAAAAAGAAAAAAAAAATCAGGAATGGATATTGAATTTTATTAAATGTTTTCCTAAGTACCTGGAACATTGGTGGCTTAATGATAATGCAGGTGACTGTTATCAACTCATTTCCATCTGCTTGAACACAGTGGTTCAGAGCCATCTGGCAATAGGACATAGGAATTATGGCCCTGTCATGAACATGTTATTTTTTTCATGTATAAATAATATGAGCACAATAAAGTCTATATTGCTAAGCCTATATTACTACACCACCTTTGCAGGAAATAGAGCTCTGTTCTGGTTCCTGAGGTTTTTTCCTACATTTTCTTTTACTGTTTTATTCTTACTCTTAACTTTGTCATTGTGCCTATCAACACTTGTAAGTTATTTGGTAATATTTATGTTTGTACTTTTGTTTTGAGTGTAACTAGTTTATTTAACAGTTAACTGAGAAATTATAATCTGCTCAATCTTAGTACTCTGAGAGACTGAGGCAGGGGGAATCACAGTTCCTGAACAGTCTGAGACTTGGTAAGATCCTGTCTCAAAGTAAAAATAAAGGGTTGGGTTAGAGTGCAAGTGCAAAAGTCCTTTAGTGCCCTGCATTTAAAACAAGAAAAAAAGGAAGAGCACCAATATAAACTTATTATTTGTTAGCAATACTAAATCAGTACTAATATAGCCAGCCATTTGAAGTTCTTTGTTTAGGAGGAGGGTTTATGATAGAAATACCTAAGATTATTGGGATCACATAGGAATCTCATAGTAGCAGCCATAGTATATGACCAGAATGTCAACAGCATTTTAAGGTCTTCTACTTACTAAAAGCTACTTCCCATGGTTTCCTCTGTTTCTATCTTTTCACTACCCAAATTACTTCTGTAATCTTCCTTTGTTTACTTCCAGATGTCTGTATGAGTTTCTACAGAATTGTCACCTGTAAGAGATTTCACAGTAAACCTTTGTAGCTACCAGTGTTCTGCCTTCTTGTAAAAATGACACCTCTGAAATTGTATTTTGTGAAAGCACTATGTGCATTTTTAAGCATTAACTCTATTCTAAATTGAAGAACTCGGTTGAATGTCAAATCTTGATACTTTATTTTTTGTTTTTGTTTTTGTTTTTGCGACACCGGGGATTGAACTCACAACCTCGCGCCTGCCAGGGCAGGCACTTAAGGCATGGAGCCAAACTCCGGGCCCTGGTTTTTTGAGGCAGGGTCTCACTATGTAGCTCAGGCCGGCCTTGCGCTCACGTTGTAGCCCAAGCCGGCCTCGAACTCACAACGCTCCGCCTACCTCAGCTTCCCGAGTGCTGGGATTAAAGGCGTGCGCCACCACGCCCGGCTGATACTTTATTTTTTGAAGTGGGCTTAAGTTAAATGATGGAAAGTTTGTTAAGAGTGGATATTGTTGCTATTTTTTGTTTTAGTGATGATACTAGAGAAAGTCTTCAACTTAGAATAGGATATGTTCCAATTAACTCATTGTAAATTGAAAATACCATAAATCAAAAATGTTTAGTACCTCTTAGTGTCATAGATTAGCAATACAATATACTGTAAAATTATCAGTTGTTTATTTATCATGGTGTTCCAGGTAGGTAACTGGGAACTACAGTTTACTGCTTCTGCCTACTATTGTAAGAAGATCAGGGCCAGGGATGAAGCTCAGTGTCACAGCCCCTTCCTAGCAAGCCTGAGGCCCTGGGAAGATCATAGCACATATTGCTAGCCCAAGAAGAGATCACAATTTAGAATTTGAAGTACAGTAGAATGTGTATCACTTTGGCATATTGGAAAATCAAAATATCCTGAGTTAAACCGTCCTAGACTAGGAACCATCTGTGCTAGCAATTTTATTTACTGTAATCTTCTTGATATTGAATTTATAAGATCAGTTTGAGAATATTCTGGGTTTTTTTCTCATTTTTGAGTAAAATGATTTTATTAAAGACTAGATGAATGTCTTTGCAATTATAATTTTATTATTTGGCAATACATGTTAGAAAATATCCCAAATTTAATACAGAAAAAATACATTTTAGACTGTTTCAAATAAAATATTTTATCAGTATCTTTAATAGTAACTATTTGATATTATAGTTAGAGTTTATTTTCTAAACTTTTATGTTAAATATTGGGTTTTTATCATCAAGCTTAATATTAAATCTTGGGAAAAAAAATTCTTTCTTCCAGGGCTGATCCATTGTCCAATATGGTTCTAACCTTCAGTACCAAAGAAGATGCAGTTGCTTTTGCAGAAAAAAATGGTATGATATGTTTTTCTTTTTCTTATGTAGAAAATAAAGATAAGATTTTCTGTTTTAACTTAATTAAAGCCATTTAGGAATATAGAATGTAAACTGAAAGAAAGCTACCAATGAATCTAAATCAATAGTCTTTAAATTTTTTACTGTATTAAAATACACCCTCAAAAAAATCTAAAATACAATGCCCAGTGTTACATGTACAAGTCAAAATGCTCTAATTTGAAGGGGCAGGGAGTAAGACCTCTTGTCTAACACCTACCTTGTTCCTGAATCCCTCTGAATAATCTACTAAAATTTGGTTATTTAAATCCTAGTTGAATTTATCATAAGGTGATCTATTTCAGTTTTGATATCTCTATTAAGTTCTTTCTTACTTTGAACCAAAATTTGATGTCTGTTCCTCCATCTAATCTCTTAATTTCTTGAAAATGGTTATAAATCATACTCACTCTTAAAGTTTTCTTTAAGCTAAAATATTTGTATCTTCTACTTTTCTAGATATGGTAGGCCTAGTATCAATTATACTCTTAACTGCACAATTATATTAATGCAGGCTAAGAATATAGTCGCTTTGGGGACTTTCCTGTTATGCTGTTGATTTATGTTGCTCTTGCTGTCATCAAAAATGCAGAATGTCTTTTTTCCCCTTCATTTTCTGCTGTTAAGCCCACACAGATTAGGGAAAAGAGGCGTGGAGTCAGACCAGTCTGCATTCTCATTCTTATTATACCAGTTTGAAGTTGTATGATTTTGAATGAATTTCATAGTAGATTTATGTTTCTTCATCCTTCAGATAGTATTTAAGTCATGAGGTGAAAATACATGTCCCTGCTACATGGACACTTGTTAATGATGAGTCCTGACTCTCATCTCCCTCCACCTGGTATTTCTGATCTTTATTTCTTCCTGTAGGTTTAAATGTACTTCTGTAACATTTGAACCTGATACATTCTGTTTGACATGTTAGAAAATCTCCAGAATTTAGCATTGAAAAAGGTTCTAATTGGTCAGACTGAATTTATCTGTTTCAATGAGATTGTCTAAGTAGATTGTTACCACAAAACATTGTATCAGTATAAACCGTTACTGGGCTTATCTAACTCATCTGACATGTCAATGTGAAAGCACTGTAAATGTTGTTATCATGTGAACTACTTTCTTTTCTTCTTCACTTTGTAATATGCAGTTTATGATTAAAGCCAGGGGTTGGTGTGTAGTACAGTGGCAGAAGTCATGCTTAGCATGCATAAAATCCAAATTGTGATTCTCAGGACTATACCCTTCTCCCCTGTCAAAAAAAGTCTAAAACAGAACTGCTTGGGTTTGAATCCACGTTGGGTGATTATGCTTTTGTACCTCTGTTTCCTCACATATAAAATAGGAATTTCTATGAGAATTAAATGACTTATTAAAAGCCAAGTGCTAGCTGGGTATAGTGGTCCATGCCTGTAATCCTAGCACTTGGGAGACTGAGGCAGGAGGATTGCTGCAAGTTTGAGGCTAGCCTGGGCTGTGTAGCAAGACCGTATCTCAAAAAAACCCAAAATAAATAAATGCAATAAAAATAAAGCCAAGTGCTTAGAATAGGGTCTCACATATAGTAACTATAGTTGTGTGTCAAGTATATCAAATTACGTTGTTAGTAACAGACTACAAAAACTTTTTAAAAAAATGTAAGTGTAGTTCCATATTAACCTTTTTTGGCAAGTTCTAAGTTTCTTAATTACGTAAATATTTTCAAAATGATCTGTCTCTAAGTTATTCTGATTTAGAACAACATTGTCAAAATACTGGTTTAATTTAGAATATTTTAATTAAACTGTAATATAGTTATCAAAAACAGTTCTATTAATGTTCCCTATCCTTTCTTCCTACCATATTTCATGTCTGACACCTTGAAAATACTCATTTGTGGTCTAACATGAGTTTAATAACAGGAAATTTAATTAAATCCCTGATTAATTTCTTAAGTGGTCACAAGGACTGCATGACTACAGTTGTCATGTGAATTAATAGATGTGAACCACTGCTGCTGTTGAAATCAGCTGCCTTTCCAATCTAGTTTTTATGTTCCTAGGAAAGAAAATAGAGTACATTATCAAAGTCTTTAGAAAATATAATTTGAACAAGCTTACTTGGAAAACTGTGGGCTAACAGGATCAGAATTTTTGATCTGTGTTACAGAAAGAATTATGCCTATCTTGGTCACTGCTTTGTCCCCAGCATCTGCCATAAAATTTGACATATAATGGACATTCAATATCTGGTGAAGTTAAAGATGTTCTAAGAAAATATTTCTTAAGAATTTGTAGCTACTGTCATCTCCTGGAAACATTTTTATGATTATTCCACCCTTCAGTTCACTGTGATACTTGTGATCTACCTGGTTTATTTCACATTTACCGTTATGTATCTTTACATAGCTAAGCCCTGCTTCTTCAGCTGCAGCAGAACCAAACCCTAAAAAGAGTTTTGCCATTGTACAGAATCATAAAATGGAGATCTTTACCAAATTCCTCAGCAAGCACCTCCGTTTAAATTTACTCCTGTTGGTAAACAGCGATGAGGGATATAAAAATGGATCTTCCCTTCACTTTTAATGTCATGTTGTTGTGAGGAAGTATCATTGAAGATTCTGGTAATTTGAGGCATTAAAAAAAAATAAAGAAAGGTTCAGAAGCCCTATTATGTAAAAACTGTTTGGTTAAGAGGATGGTACGTATGCTGAGGATGTAGTGCTTACCTGGCATGTGCAAGACCCTGGGTTCTGTCTCCAGTACCACATACACACAATAGGAACTAGGATTCTAGCTCCACAATTGTCTACCTCACGAGACAGCTTGAAAAAATGCTTCACTACATGCAACCTTTGATAAACGTGTTTGTTCATCTTGGAAATGAGAGGTTGGTAGTTTGGGTAATACTTAAAAACTATAAACTTCAAAGATCCTAAGTCCATAGACTACTTTATATGCCTGTTACTGTCCATCCCACTAACCTACTTATATGCTTTAAAAAGGAAGGTAATTTTTCTTGATCAAGGTGATTTTGTGTTCATAGTCAAATCTGGTATAAAAGTTACACATTTATGAGCATTAAATGCCGATTTTTTAATATTACTAGAAGTAGGAGGTCAGGGTAAAACTGCCACATAAAGAAAAAAAAGGTAATTTATATACTCAAGGAGTATTCTGAAAATAAACAACATAACCTTCTTAGTTTTCTCATTTGCCACATGTCTAAATGTTAGAAAAAAGTCATGATCATCGTTTCCCTTAGTATAAAAGATCATGTTTTAGAGACTCAGTATAATAAGATTGTCAGATTTAGTTACTTTCTGGGAAACATTAGTGCCCTCTAGTTAGATTTTGAGACTCAAGTAGCAAATATCATCATTACAGAAGCTAACATTCATAGACAATAAGTAATAATCCTCATAACTCTATGAAGCATGATTATTCTCACAGTTTGAGGAAACTGAGGTTTACAGACATTAAGTAACAAGGTCACATACTTATAAGTTAGTGAGCAAGATTTATTTGAAAACAGTCATGTTCATTCATTTATGTATTGTCCATGATGGTTTTTCCATGACAGTGACAAAATGGAGTAGTTTAATAGAAGTAGTAGTTTAATAGAAGCCATGTGGCCCCAAAGCCTGAAAATAATTACTAGTTGGCCCTTTACAGAAAAAGATTAGCTAACCTCTGGTTGTCTAAGCCATTAACATAGTGCCTTGAAATTCTGATGTTTTGTTTTGTTTTGTTTGTTTTTTGTTTTTTGTTTTATTTTGTGGCATGAGGGATCGAACTCACAACCTCACACCTGCCAGGCAGACACTTAAGCCACTGAGCCAAACTCCCAGCCCTAGTTTTTTGAGACAGGGTCGCACTTTGTAGCTCAGGCCTGCCTTGTGCTCATGTTGTAGTCCAAGCCGGCCTCAAACTCACAACGCTCCTCCTACCTCAGCCTCCCAAGTGCTAGGATTAAAGGTGTGCACCACCATGCCCTGCTTGAAATTTCAACCTTTTAATACATTCAAAAGTACTCTGTACTGTGTTTGGACATTTTTAAGAATCTATGCTTACTAGGCAGATTCCGCAATTGATAAAAATCTTCACAATATAAGCACTTAACTTGTCACCAAAGCACTAGTTTACCTATACTAATGTGTGACCTAACTATCCTTTCTGCCATTTTCACTCATACTTACTCTTTCTTAACTTTATCCCTACCTGTAAAATTCAATTTTGTCTTTAAAACCAACTTTTTATGCAGTATCCTTTCCTAATAGTTTGTTTGGTGTGGTGCTAGAAATTGAACCCATGGCCTTTGCACATGCTAGACAAATGCTGTATCACTTAGCTATATCCCTAGATCCCTTTCTTGTTCTTCCACCCACCCCCGCCCCGCCCATCTCTCACCCTTACTGGATGAGTTCTCTAATGTCTACACTGAGGCATAGCTCTCATGCTCAATCTGCACTATTTTATCTTGCCTACTAAATTATAAGCACCCGCTTGGGAAAAATGCCAAGTCTCATTTGTCTTTAATCTGCTCAATAAATATTGGCAAATATAATCAGTAAATTTAGTGATCTTGTATATTATTTTCCAAGTTATTTTAAAGTTTTCTATAAATCATTTTAAATGCTGCTTCTGTCTCTTAATGGACCTTTTAATCTTTAACTAGAAATCTAAAGAAAACTATTAGAATGATCAACAAATTCGTTTTGTAAGGGAAAATAATTTTCATTTTGTCCCTGAAGATTTGACATCTGAGTCTATGAAATACACTGACAATAAAATATGAGACTAAAGAAGGGTCAGTGTCAAATGGAATCTCTCTTAGTTTTTTGAAGAGTCTCCATACTGATTGATGATTTCCATAATAGGTTATACTATTCTATTCTACATTCCCACCAACAATGTAGAAGATTCCTTTTCCCCCACAGCCTCTGTTGCATTTGTTATTATTTGATTTGTTGATGATAGCATTTTTAATAGAAATCTCAGCATTGTTTTAATTTACATTTCTCTAATGACTAGAGAGTTGAACTTTTTAATATATGTATTAGCCATTTGTATTTCTTCTGAGAAGTGTTGTTTCATTTCAGTTGCACATGGTTTGTGTCTTTTATTTTGGGAGCTCTACTTTAACTTTTTAAATATTCCAGATATTAGTCCTCTGTTCAGGGAATAGCTGGCAGATTTTTTTTTTTCGCATTCTGTAAGTTGTCTCTTCACTCTATTGGTTGTTTGCTTAGCCAAAAGAGTTAAGGATATCATATTACAGTGATACATGCATACCCATGTCTATAGCAGCACAATTTACAGTAGCTAACACTTGGAAGCAACCTATATGCCTACCAGCAGATGAATGGATAAAAGAGGTGTGCCATTTATGTACAACAGAGTACTACTCTACCATGAAGAAGGATAAAAAACCCAGAATATAAAGAGCAAAATAAAAGATAGATAATAAGAAATAGAGTTTTCTTGCAAAAGGGAAAGAGACCATGGAAGGAGTAGGGGAGAGAGGGAAGAAGAAAGGGATGAAAAAACATGTTTTACATACATGTACCAACTTCCCATGAGGAATGTAATCATTATGTAATGAAACACATACTACTAAAAATACATAAAATTTTTTTTAAAGGGCCAAATGGTTGAAATTTTAATATTCTGAGTGAAGAAATGAATAAAAGCTTTGAGTTTTGGGTAGGTAGGTGGTGACAGGTTGTAGGGATAAGGAGTGGAAAGGCATGGTGACTAAAGGTGATCTTATGAAGATAAATGTTCAGCAGGCAATCTTCAGAAGAGGTGACAGGTTTTGGCACAGTTCCTCTGAGTAAGGTGGCATCTATTTTCAATCTCCTTTTTCTGAGACACAAATTTTAATATTCTCTGGTGTGGGATTATAGGTAGGGAGTTCATGACAGTTGTATGCTGCTCTAGGAACTGCTTTTAGTTGATTGAGAGAAATTCAGAGAAAGCTCCAGTGGAAAAAAGCACCAGAGACATGATGGTGGAAGAAGTTCAAGAAGACCCTGCTTCTGAGATTGCTTCTTGAGTTCAAACTACTCAGCATGCAAAAGTGTTGTTCTTTAGTGTTTCATTTTATGATCCGAAATTATTACTGTATTAGTAAAGTACTCTACAATCAAATGTCTTGTCAGATTAATTTGGAGTTTATCCTTAGTTTTTTTAAGGATTAGGACACCAAATTATATTGCAGCATACTAAAGATGATTATTTTTCACATTATAGTTGTTTCTAAACTCTATATTACTCTAAATTCTTCCCTTTTTGGAAGTGTGTCGAGATCTCAAGAAGTTATCAAAACAGGCCAGATGTGGTGGCATACACCTCTAATGCCATCATGCAGGAGGCTGAGGCAAGAAGATTGCTGTGAGTTTGAGACCAGCCTGGGCTACAAAGTGAGTTCAAGGTAGTCTGCAAGCTTTGTCTCAAAAAGACAAAAAACAAAAGTTATCAGAATAAGCCCAAGATCAATCACATCTCTCCTAATTGATAAACCCCACATTTTTAGATTCCAGGTATGGTGTTTATTTTGTGATACTGTGAAGCTGATAGAGCTTAAAAATTAATCTAGTTAGAATTAAGATGTGCTATAAATGTAAAATACACACTGGATTTCAAAGACTTAGTGTGAAAAAAAGCCGATAATAACTTAGTTCATGTTGAAATAATATTCTAGATATATTGGGCTAAGAAAAGCATGACTAAAGTTAATTTTACTTTTTAAATTCAGTTCATTAATGTATCTACTAAAAAATTTTACACTGTATTTGTTATTCACATATTTCCTTTGAATAGCACTAATCTATATAGTACATAGTTATGTACAGGATATACGTTATATACATATTTATATATTCTATAGTGTATATGAAAAAATAGAACTTGATAAAGTTCGAACTTTATATTTCTTTGAAAGTACAGTTCTTCAAAAACCCAGTATGAAACCCAGAAATTTATATTTATAGGTCCATCTTTTTATACAAGAAAATCCTCATTGTCTAACAATAAAAGAAGTTTTGTTTTTAGCTGTTGATAATTCCTGCTTCTGTCTTTACATGAGACATCTTTATGTCTTTCTTTTCTCACCTCAGTTCCTTTGGAAGGTGAATTTTCTGAAACCAGGGGGTGGGAAAGAAATAAAACACTGAATACCTGCTGTGCCTTCTCCCATCTTTTACTCTCCCAAGTCTTCCCTGCTCTCAATATACACCCAAAACAAAATATAAATACCCTGGGTCTTTTCACTTTGCCCAGAGTCTTATCCTAACCATCTCCCTTTAAACTCAGCATCTATTCCAGAGGAACTCTTTAAAGATAACCTTTCTTTGTAAAAAGGTAAAAGAATATGTGGGGTTTACTCTGAAATGTTCTTTGTGTACTGAAAGACCTACTTTCTCATGCTTGTAGTCTTTGTTTTGCCTTGTGTTATGTGAAGGATGGGGAGGAGAGGAAGCTGCATCATGGAGAGAGGAGGTGGAAGACAGCTGTGGAAAATGTGGATGGTAGAAAACTAAGATCTCCTACCATTTACATGCTAATGAAAACCAGAAATGGCTTTTTCTCCCTTGTTTGATCTGATTTGAAACTTTGTTACTTTTCTCTGGTATGTCTTTTACCACGCGTTTTTCTCATTGTTAGCTATTAAAAAAAAAAAAGACTTTGAAATTCTCAAAAGAAAATTTCTTTCAGTACTAGGAGAGCTGAGGACAAACTGAAACTGCATTGTGTTCACAGTGCTCTGTTGAGAAGGAAAACCCATCTCTGAAGCAACAGAAGGTAGAAGCAGGGGAGGAAGGCAGACAAAGTGATCTTTGGAGATGTAGCTCAGAATTTAGATTTCTCCCACACATGTCCACCACAGTAAGGTCTGGACTTTACCTTACTCTCTCAACGTCTCAACCTCTCTCCATTCAGTAACAACTTCCAAACAAAAGAATCCTAACTCTTACACGGATAAAACATTGCAAAGTAAAATAATTTATTTCACTCACGATACGAGAACAAACCAGATGTTATAACAGCACAGATTTATGTAGAACAAAATAATTTTTAGATG
Source organism: Dasyprocta punctata (assembly GCA_004363535.1). NCBI lineage: Eukaryota > Metazoa > Chordata > Mammalia > Rodentia > Dasyproctidae > Dasyprocta > Dasyprocta punctata. The sequence continues at coordinate 39,665 of RJWM01014062.1, read as the reverse complement.
AATTGCAAAATTGTTTTTTTCTGCTCTTGGGGAAGAGGAGTGTCAATTAAATTAGAACTCATGGGACATAGGACAGAGTTTATATGCTTATCAGTTGTGTGTAACTTAAAAAGTTGCCAAACAGATGAAGACAAACAACAAAAATAAAACTGATAATGCTCAAGGGGAGGGGTATACTCGACATAGGCCATAGTTTTCCACTGATATAAAATCTTTGATTCTTTCCCTGTTCCCCCTCTCAGTAGCCCCTTACTTGAAATTCCATTTTCCCATATAAGTTCTGTTTAGAGACACCTTACTCTCATTTAGAAATGATCTAGGCATCTAATAAAAATCCACTGATACTATTATAGACAGCCAAGTTAAGCAGAAATATTACAGGCAATCAGACAGGGCTACCCCTTCCAAGACGGTCGGTGCAGAAGATGAGAACACATTGCAACTATGGCTAGAGGTGCATCTGTTGGAGGCTAGGCCTAAAGATAAAGACAGAAAGACTAGGCCTACTTACTTCCCCAGGGAATAAGATAATTGGTATCACCTGGTCCAGTAAAGCCTAGATAGACATCAGTCTCCCTCATGGGAGACCAGGCCATCCCTGATCCATCCCTTCCTAAAAAGGTCTTTGTTCTTTCCGTGTACACTTGCTACATGACCTGCTTCTCCATTGGATCAATATTGAATTGGCTGTACTTGTAATCTTACTGGTTGATCATAGTTCTGACGCATGTTGTACCCACCTCATGATTTCGCTCTATAAAACTTCCTTTGAGAAGTGGGCTCATTTGCAGCCCAATTTTGGGTCCCCTCCTACCTCAGAAGCTGTCTCTTTCAAAACAGGTTTCTTACTCGTGAATTCTAAGAATGTTTCTTAGAATTCGTTCTTCAATTTTGGAGAACACAGACTTAGCATATCTGACATCTAGCAGATTGGGAGTTACATTTATTTTCCCTATGTCAGTATCTTCTAATGCTTTTTGTTACCTACCAATCTGAGAAATTATTTTTAAGGTAACATACTACCGAATATAAGCTAAAGTAATTAATATCCTGATTAGTTTGGGGGCAAATTCTAAGTTCTGTGGTTCTGATTATTTCTTTGGAAATAAAAATAATACTGTGTAGCAAGTATATTATTTAAAAAGAAAATTTAAGGGGACCATTGGCTTACACCAAAGTTTTTTTTCCCCCCGCTTTTGGAGAGGTGTCACAGCTGTAACATATTGTGGGACATTAGTTAATAAATATCAGGTGGCTCATACTTGCATCTTACGTGCTTGTTAACATAGTTTTTATGAAAAGAATTGCTTTGCCAGTGTATCCAAAACCTTATATCTTCCCTATAATATTTTCTTAAAAAAGATCTAAGATTCTTTTAAATTATTGTAAATCTTCTCTTTCCTAACCGCACATTAGATCCTTAGTAATTTGAAAGTAGAGGGACTTTTAAAGTGAAGTTCCTGAGAAGTTATTTTCTTCCTTTTTGCCTTGAAATTATATTTTAGGTTTTTGCTGTCTGTCAGGTATAATGTCAGTACATATCTTGGTAAGGAATTAAGAAACTTTCCAGATACCACATGTGTAAGCCTTTAGCCTCACAAAGCTTTGTTACTCTGATCCATGAGTTGGTTAGCAGTGAATTCCAGTTATGTCAGTTTGTACCAAATTGTGTGTTGGCCTTGTTTTGGCAAAATTATTAAACTGTTCACTTCAGAACTAATGCCTGGGTTTGTTACTATGTATTATTAAAGGAGAAAAACCTTTCATAAGCAGTGGTATGTACTTTCATGTAGGAGTAATCACAGTAACTAGAGGTAAGACATTTCACAAGCAATAAAAGAACTGGTTAATTTTTTACTTTTTGCATTGCTAAATCATAAATTAAATAGATCTATAATTAAATATGAATAGAATTCATTTTCTTTTTTCTCTCATACATGAAAGTCATAAGTTACTGTGGTCTGGTTTTGTTCACAGACTGTCTTTTTCTAGGTAGGGGAGGTGCATTTGAAAAGATGGCACTTAACTAGTCGTATCCTAGGAAATAGAATATTCCAACTACAATGTAGAGATCTACAAAATAAATTGGTGTGTTTCTTCAAAAAGAAATTGGGGATTAGATATTAAAGATCACATTTTAAGTTTACTAGAGCATTTACCTAAATACTTATACTAGGACTTAAAGTTCAAAATATATTTGTGAAAGCATTCCAGTGTATGAAACAGTGAAGGAAGTCAGTTTCTTACGTGTAGGTGCTGGTGGTTGGCTTCGTGACTAATCCGCACCATATGGCTATTCCCCTCGTGGGAAGTATGGCAGCCGTGGGGCCACTGCTTTGGACTCATTTTGATCTCCTGTTGTGTAGCTGGGAAGAGTAAGGGCTATTAATGAATGTCTAAACAAGACAACACATGGAACCATTGTCATAGACTACACCTTCATTTTATATAATAAGCATTCTTCAGAGAATACTAGTGTTTTCACTTCTGTGATGTCATTCAGAAATGCAAGTTGGGTTATTTAGAAACAAATTTCAAATGGAACATAGAAATAATAATTCATATAGCTTAACTAGCATTAAAAACGTATTTAGTGCATTTTCAAGTGTTAGCTTTTAGTTATTTTCTCTTTAGCTGCTCTTCACTGCTTACTCTAGTTATTTGCTCTTCCTTGCATCATAAGGTAATAACACTTCGGAAGTAAGGTGTAACACTTAGAAATAGGATCAGAGCTGGGTGAATGCCTGTGGTCTCAGCACTTGGAAGGCTGAGGCAGGAGGATCACTGCAAATTCAAGGCCAGCCTGGTCTACATAGTGAAGTCAAAGGCATTCTGAACTACATAGCAAGACCCTGTCTCAAAAAACAAAAAAAAAAAAAAAAAAAAAAAAAAAAAAAAAAAAAAAAAAAAGAAATGAGATGAGATTCTAGACAGTATCCCAAAAAGGAGCAAATGCTATTATAATAACAATTCATAATAAGTTTTCTGAATGAGAATAGAAAATCCAGAGATTTATGTACTCTTAGTTTCAGTCTCTTTTGAGAATTAGCATCAAACTCCATATGCTTCTTTAATTTTACTAGAGCAAAGCACAATTGCTTTTGTTCAGCTTCGGGAACAAAGGTGTTTACCACAGAAAACATTCTCAAAATCTTGAGTGGTTGTGGCAGAGTAATACAGAGGTCTTAGCATCTAGAGCTTTCTCCCATGTGTATTTTTGTTTTTTATAGGGTTTGCCCACACATTGTAATCCATATCATAATACTCTATACATTGTTGTTATCATCATCAACAGCTATAATCTGGCACACAATCCACAGGAGAAAACCCAAGCTAGTTGTTCCTTTATGGGTGTAAAACTGTAGTCTTCTCACATTGTGCTGAGGCTAACAACACTTGAAACTCCACTAGCAGAACAGATAATAGAGTTATGTTTTCATTCTAATGTAGTAAAAAGAGTTTTCTCTCAGGTTTATGTTTGTAGTTGTTTCCTAAGTATTTTCAAGTACTTTTTCATTTCTCCTGTAGTTTCTCTCGTAATATCTTTAGTGAATTGGAAAGTGTCTTGAGATGCAGTGGGAAAAGAAAGAACATAGATCCTCTTACCCATTATATGGCAAGAAAATATTGTAGAGATCTTGGGTCCCTTACCAATGACTGTTATTACCAGGTATAGCTAGAGTAGTCTTTTCAAAATAATTTTTAAAAATAAAAGGAAAAAAATATTTACCCATTGCACAGATTGGAAGGAAATGGTGAAATAAAAATTGTAATTACAAGAAATTTTTAAAGAAGTTCAGTTTTACTTATAAGGTAGGTAGTTGCATAGCTTTGAAGTCAGCCAGGGTTAAATGTCAACCTAGCTTTGGCCTTTATTAGCTCTCCGTTGTTTTTTCCCTTTATGCTTTATTTTTCCTCATGATCAAATATAAAATTATGTATATATGATGCTTACCTCACAAGCCAGGCAACCCATAAACTCAAGAAGAGAAACACCTCCATAAAAATATGTTTCAAGTACAGGTTCTAAAATCTAGAACACTCTACACCAGGGATGTTCTTCCCTTGATCAGAGTCTTTGTAGTTAGGTTTCTTTGCCTAGAAACTTTTCCAGGATGACCATACAGCTCATTCCCTGACCACCTTCAGATTTTTACTTAAATGTTACCTACTTAGGGACAAACGGTTTCCTTACCTACCTTGTCTAAAATGTTTTTCCTTTGGTACTCAATAGCATATATATTTTTAATGTAGGTACTGTATTTATGGATTATCACCTAGTATATTGTGCAGTTAGTAATTCTCTTTACTGTTTTAAGAAGTTTAGGCCAGTCATGGTGGTGCAAACTGTAATTTCAGCACTTTAGGATAGGCTGAGTAGGAGAATCACAAATTTGAGTCCTACCTGGACATTTATTGAGACCGTCTCTCAAAATTTAAACAATAAATGAAAAGGGCTGGGGATGTAGCTCAGTAGCAGGGAAGAAAAGTTGGGCAATTTTTTGTTTTATTCATTACTTTTCCTTCAATGTCTAAAAATAGTCCCTGACACAGAGTAGATAGTAATAATTAAGCGAATAACAAATGTACAGCAAATGTTATACCTGCTTTACTGAATTGAGTGTTTTTTGTAACTGTCAACATTTGCTGATTAATGTGGGAAGTGTTTGAGAAATTCATATTAAATTTATCATACTCTGTTCTGTACATTAAATTACCTACCAAAACATTTTTCTATAATTAACTACATTATAGCCTACTGTGTCCAATGCATTGCAGAGTCAAATTTAATGGGCTTCAGTGTGATGGAAATTTGTTTACATTTGCACTTTATATGCAACATGTTTTTGCTCAAAAGTTTTAGACCAAATTTTAGGGAGAATAACTTAACAGTTTATAGACCATAAGAGACAATATAGCAAAATAGTTGTAGCACAGGCTCCAGAATCAGCCTGCCTGTTGCAATCCTGATTATGCCTCTACCTCGCTTAATGACTTTGTGCTAGTCAACCTCATTGACCCTTGGTTTGACTGAGCTGTACAAAAGTGATGCTAATTTATATGAAACTTTTAGAAAAAACACCTTTCTCATAGAGCTCAATAAACGATTAAGTGCCAGTTGCTTTCTATGCACTTTATGTGTATTTGTGTAATCTTCATGACAGACTTATAGTAAGCCCTATTCTGTGCTCTTTAGTAAACTTTTGAGATGGAGATAACTATTAATACACTTATTTTATAAATCCAAGCTGTCTTAAAATAAGCTGTAGCTTTATAATATTTTAAATCAATAGACCTGACCCAAAACATTTTCTCTATTCTGCAAACAAGGTTATGTTGAACACATGAATTGAATCTGTATATTCTCTCTTACATTCTGATGTTTAATGTGCCTTCCTGCTTCCCCCTTCCCTATAACTGTTGGAGTTTCCTTGAAGATGAAAGTTCTAGCAATGGGAATGTAATGTCCTACTATGGATGCATTAATTTAAAAGAGTAACTTGAAGGATCATGTTAAATGTTATCTTCCTTTTTTGTGGTACTGGAGATTGAACCCAAAGCCTTGTCTAGTAAGGGCTAGCACTCTACTACTTAGTTATTTTTCCGAACCGTTTTTAAAATTTGATGTTTTGAAACAGGGTCTCACCAGGTTTCCCAAAGTGGCCTCAAGCTTGGCAGTCCTTTTCCCTCAGTCTGTAGAGTAGCTGGGATTATCACTATGCCTAGCTTATTTTTCTTTTTTGGATAATCATAGCAGTATACTTTAATGACTTGAGTTTCATAGATGTGTCTTTTGTGGCAAAATTGAATTTCAACTAAGGGGCAGCAAATACTACACTCACTAGGAAGCATTAGAATTTTTTAGATCTTATAAAATCAAGAAGCTCACTTATTTACATTGTATAATAATACTCAGATTGAGCATCTTATACATGAATACTAGGAATCAGATGTTTTAAGATTGGTTAACTGAAGAAATCCTGAGAGAGAAGAATGATAAATTATAGGGATGGGAAAATGAATCTTACAAAGAAAAAGAAATTACTAGGGTTGGTTGGCCTAACGAACAGAAGGGTAACTTAATCATATTTTCGAGGAAGAGGGTATTGATTTAGCTGTTACCCTTAGGAGAAAGTTTTCAAGATTATGAAATACTGAAAAGCGCTTTGGAGAAAAAAGATAAACTCTCCAGAAAGAATAAGACAGTTTTGACTGGTGGTTCTTAATTTTCTATGCATAAAATTCTGGAATTGAGAGAAAAATAAAGTGCAGCTTCTCAAACCTCTGCCACAGATTCTGATCCATTGGGTCAGTAGTCAGGCCCAAGCAGCTGCATTGTCATCAGGTAAGTTCATGTTATTCTAACTAATGTAGACAACCCTTGAAACAAATACGGAAAATTTAGTCAGTAGGAGGGCTAAACCAGGTGATTGCTTATGGTCCTGTCAAACTCTGATCTATCAGTCCATTCACTCATACCCACACACATTTTCTTCCATCATTTTGGATGAGTTCCAAACTATTGTAAAGACACCAGGTTTTAAACAGTGAGATGAGCCATATTGTTCAGTGTTCCACATCATAGTTAAAGAAGTCACATGTTGAAACCACATAGAGAAATCTAAAGTTTAAATGATACATAACCATCACTAATCGAGCAAAGAATATTGAACAAGGAGAAATGAAATAATCAGCTCCACCTTTAATGTGAGACATGGTAAATCATCTTTAGAGGACATTTGGATCCTCTTGCCACATAAAATTATAAAAGAACCAATTTCTAAGTTATTTATATTTTAAATATATTAGCATTTACTCTTTTTTTTTTTTTTTTTTTTGCGGCACCGGGGATTGAACTCACAACCTCGCGCCTGCCAGGGCAGGCGCTTAAGGCACTGAGCCAAACTCCCGGCCCTGGTTTTTTGAGGCAGGGTCACACTATGTAGCTCAGGCTGGCCTTGCGCTCGCGTTGTAGCCCAAGCCGGCCTCGAACTCACAACGCTTCGCCTACCTCAGCCTCCCGAGTGCTGGGATTAAAGGCGTGCGCCACCACGCCCGGCTATAGCATTTACTCTTGATGTTAAATGAACATTTAATTATAAAAGTTAGGGCTGGGAGTTTGGCTCAGTGGCTTAAGCGCCTGTCTGGCAGGTGTGAGGCTGTGAGTTCGATCCCCGGAGCTGCAAAATAAATAAATAAATAAATACAAAAGTTAGCCTCTGCTCACTGTACTTCTTCAGGTATCCTCTTTAATTTTGTTCCTGTTTGTTTCTTGTTTCCCTCTAGGATGGAGCTATGACATTGAAGAAAGGAAAGTTCCTAAACCTAAATCCAAGTCTTATGGTGCAAACTTTTCTTGGAACAAAAGAACAAGAGTGTCCACTAAATAGTTTGACTTTGGTTTTATCTCTGTGCTTGACTGTGAATGAAGTCATCTGTGCAGTATTTATAGTCCATGTATACATCTCTTAATCTAATAAATTTGACCTTTAAACTGCAGATAACATTTTATGGTTTCTACTTTAAATATTTTTTGATGTCTTAAATGATACATATTACAGTTTCCTTTATATTCAGGGATTGGAGGTGATCATCTCTCCAGGAAATCTTGGCACTTAGAATATATTTAAGGAAGTGCTTGAAATCAGGTGCAACCTTAAAGTCTTACGCTTACTTTTTATAGCCATTCTAGATAATAGTATATAATCTACCAACCATTATTAAAATGCTCTTAGAACTTCTTTTGATCTATTATAGGTAGAGAAGTACATTACAATATCCAATGTGATACACTTAAGCTAAATCCTCCTCATTATTGATTTAATGCTTGGTATTTTTTAAGGGTCTGTGAAATTGAGTAGTACTCCATACTAATTTCTGTCCATTAACAACAGTTATGAGGGGTTCCTGTGATTTTATATGCTTAGGAATTGACTCAGAAAATAAAAACTACTTATTGTTGGGGATTTTCAGTGTTCATATTCTTTGGTTTTGTTTCCAATACCGGTAATTAAACTCGGAACCTTTGCAGTGAGCTAAATCTACATCCAGTTTTTATTTTTTGAGACAGGGTCTTGCCAGGTTGCTTAAGTAGCCTAGACTGGGTTTGAACTTGTACTTACTCTGCTTCAGACTTCCGGAATGCTGGGATTATAAGTGAACACCACCACACGTAGTTTCATACTGGTTTTTGAAAACACACGTGAATTATCAAGTACATGCTCTTTTTGGGCTCTTCAGTAAACACTGGATACACTAACTTTCATAGTTTACTCTGTTAGGTAGACACTGTTATTTTCCCTGTTTGGGGGGAAAGAAGACACAGCAAGGCTTAAAAGGATAAACAACATGCTCAAAGTCACACACATCCTCCATGGCAAAGCTGGGACTGGAACCCGTATCTATCTCTTGAAAACTCATAGTCTAAATTACAGTAGTTAACAAAGAAAAAGGCTTGATTAATGGCAGATGCTTTCTTTGGATCATTAATATGCTGTTTAGTGTCTCAAAAGTTAAATTTTCCCCTCAATTGCATTTCATACAAACACTAATAACACATTGATCTACTTCAACAAAAAAGTGCATCAGAGGTTATAAATCTCTATGATTATGTATGGAGAGCAAATTGACAATCCTTTTTCAAAATGTTAAATGTATATTCCATTTAATTGTTTTAAAATCTAGGCAAATAACCTAGGGATGTACGAGGACAAAATATATACATGGACAAATTACACAAAGATGTTTATTTCTAAAGTAGTAAGTTTGAACAATGTAAAAGAAATATCTGTATATGCTTATAGAAATGTTACTCAAGGTGTTTTGCTAAGTGAAGAAGAAAATAATAGGTGGCACACACATAGGAATGAAGTGAAGCAATAAATGCTACCTTATATATATCCAGACTATTTCAGGGAAGATACATAAAAAAATTGTAACTGATTTTTCATGGTTACAATTGGGTATAGAAAAGCAGTTAGTCTTCCCCGTAAATCCCCCTGTAATGGAGGTTGAACCCAAGGACTTTAGTGCATGCTATACAAGTGTTCTACCACTGAGTCACCTCTTTTTTGTTTTGAGACAAGTTTTGCCAAGTTGTACAGGCTGGCACCGAACTTGCCTCAGCCTCTTGAGTACCAGGAATTTAAGTGTGTATCGCTGCTATTAGTTTATTTTAACTTTAATACATTGTTTGAATACATTACTATATAGAACTGTTGTTTACATAATTATAGTCACTTACAATATGAAGAAACCTTACTCTAATTCATGTTAGCTATCTTAAGTTTTGCTCAAAAGCTATGTTTTTTTTTTGTTTGTTTCTAGTTTTTTTTCTGGCACCGGGGATCAAACTCATAGCCTCATGCCTGCCAGATGGGCACTTAAGCCACTGAGCCAAACTCCCAGCCCTAGCTTTTTGAGGCAGGGTCGCACTATGTAGCTCAGGCCGGCCTTGTGCTCGCATTGTAGTTGAAGCCGGCCTTGAACTCACAGCGCTCCACCTACCTCAGCCTCCCAAGTGCTGGGATTAAAGGCGTGCGCCACCATGCCCAGCTTGTTTCTAGTTCTTATTTTTTATTAGTACATGCTTGTATTGCAGTGTTTGCATTCCATGTGGCGAGTTGGTACATGTACATAAAACATCTCAACTCTTTTTTCATCCTTTTTCCCTGTCCTCTCTTCTCTCTCTCCATTTCTTGATCTCTTTTCCATTTGAGAAAGATCTATCTCCCTGCTTCCTGTTATCTTTATTTTGCTTTTATTTATAATTGGGATTGCTCATGTAAGAGTAATCATGTGATATTTAAGCTTGCGCATCTGATTTACTTCACTTAACATTATGGTGCTCAAGTTGCATCCATTTTCTTATAAATGATCAAGTTTATCATTATTGTTATAATGGCAGAGTAGTTCTCTATTGTGTGTAACCACATTTTCTTTATCCATTCATCTGCTAGGGACATTTCCAAGATTTAACTCTTACGAATTGTACTGCTATAAACATGGGTATGCATATATTACTGTGATATGATGTCATTACCTTTTACAGGAAAATACTTAGAAGGGGAATAACAGAGTTAAATGGAATTTCTTGTTTTAGTTTTTTTGAAGTAGCTAGCCGGGTGTGGCAGCACACGCCTTTAATCCCAGCACTCGGGAGGCTGAGATATGAGGGGGAGAGTTGTGAGTTCAAGGCTGGCTTGGGCTACAACATGAGCGCAAGGCCCGCCTGAGCTACATAGTGCGACCCTGCCTCAAAAAACTAGTGCCAGCAGTTTGGCTTAGTGGCTTAAGTGCCTGTCTGGCAGGCGCGAGGTTGTGAGTTCGATCCCCACTGCCACAAAAAACAAACAAACAGAAAAAGTAGCTCCATACTGATTTCCGTAGTGGTTGTACTAGTCTGTATTCCTACATATAGAAGGGTTTCTTTCTCCCTGCAGCCTCATCAACATTTGTTACTCAATTTCTTGATGATAGCCATTCTTCCTGGAGTAAGATAGAATCTCAGTGTTATTCTAATCTGTATTTCTGTAATAGCCTCTGATATTGAACTTTTTAAAATTTATTTATCGACTTTATACTTTTTCTGAGAAGTATCTGTTCATTTCAGTTACTCATTTTTTTTTAATTGGGTCTGTTATTTGAGAGGTCTAATTTTTCACTGACAAAATCTTATCCCCATTCTGAACACTGTCTCTTGAAGATAAAACTTTGAGAGATGTTGAAAGTACAGTACAGTTCAGTAAGAAATTTAACAGTTTTATGAAATTCACAAATGCATGAAACCAAACACCATTCTGAATGACCAGTAAATGAAAGAAGAAATTTAAAAGGGAATTTTAAAATACTGTGTCTTGCCAGGGTTATACTTCAGTGGCATAAGGGCCTGCCTGGCAAGCATGAGGTCATGAGTTCGATCCCCAGTATCAAAAAAAAAAAAGGAAAAATGAGAGCAACACAATGGAATCTCAATACACTTGAGTACAGTAAGACCTGTTCTAAAAGAGAAAGTTATACTGATAAATGTCTCATCAAAATTAAAGATTCTAAACTTAACAACCTAATGTTGCACTTCAAGGAACTAAGTAAGGAATAGCCTAAGCTCAAAGTGAGTAGAAGGAAGGAAATGATAAAGATCAGACATGAAATAAATGAGGCTAGAGAAACAGGAAAGATCAACAAAACTGATTGTGTATTTTTTTTCCAAAAACCAAAATAAATGTATAATTAGACTAAGAAAAAGGAAAAGAGACTTAAACCACCAATGAAAGAATAGACTTTGAATGGTTACTACTATTGTAAACCAAATACTGTATATTGTAATCCAAATATTGTAATCCCTTTTTTTGTCCTTATGGCTCAAGAAATTTTGTATTTGTAATCCCATTGAAATGTTATTGGAATCTTAGCAAGTTAATTCTAATCTACCACCTCCAGTGAACATACAGCAAGAATAAAGACACTAACACATCTTCAAAGTTCCAGGCAGCCAAGGGGCCCTGAGTCTGGTCCAGGTGAGGATACATAGAACAAAGGCCTTGATCCAAGGCCTCACCCAGAATTTATCATCTTGTGAAGAAGGGAATGGCTCAAGGATGAGTGTCGGTGGGATTGGTGGAAATTACATGAGCTGAATTGGCCAGGTGGAGAGCAAGCACCTCTGCAATTTGTAGGGAGAAGGATATGCAGAAAGACCAATCTACACAACTCGACTGAGGTAGTATTTGAATGATTTAGGAGACTTGCTTTAGTTTCTGATGTAAACTTGTGCCCTGAGACGTCATAGCCTCTTATCTTGGGGCTCAAATCCAGTTGACATTCCTGGAGCTATGTGGCTCTGCCATCTCACTGTGCTCAACTGTTTATAGGGAACATGATGTGAGGAAACAGGAAACTGTTGGCTGACTTCAAGGATTACCTATCAGTACCTCAGCTAGCCTTGTGTGCATTGCTGAGCCAATTGAAAGAAGAAGGAAATAGCATAGCCAGCTCTGTACATACCGGTACATGGAAATAGGGCTTGGTTTAACTAATGCTGAAGCAGTTGCTCTGCATTCAAGGAAAGCTGTTCAGGTCGTCTTCTACATCTCTCCCTTTGTCTTTTTGAAGGACCTAGAGGAAGGTCGTGGTTGTATGGCCTCTATTCGTCACAGGGTTGTGAATCCTCTATGACAGACTTTAATGAGAAGATTATAAACAAGAGAGAATGAGGACACTAATTCCAAAATAAAACCAGAAGTGAGCCTTGAGATATACAAATGGATTTAGTTGTTTTATAGCATCAGCAAACTTACCTCAATCTTTAATTCAGGTATCAAAATTTAGCTGTCTGTTGTGGCATAGACAGTACTAGTCTCTGAAGAACATCTATATCCAGAGCAATATTTTGATGGATCGCCCTTTCTATATGTTTTTTGGTCATTCCCTAAGGATGTAAGCTTCTATTGTATGATAATGGGGTGATACAAAAGTGAGTCATATTATAGTGACACTTTAAACCCTGTTGTAGCTGTAAACTTATAATCTGGTTTTCCATCCAAAGGATGAAAATTTTTAGACTGTTCACTTGGGTTTGCAACTTTATATCAATTTTTTGCTTAATTTTTTTTTACTCTCATCAGCAGTTTTTGTCTGTGTACAAAGTGAGCAGTTTGTACTGAACAGGCTAATGTCATAAGTTAATAACTTGTGCTCTGTATGTATCAATATATAAAAATAGGGCTCAGTTTAACTAATGCTGAAGCAATTGTTGTACATTCAAGGAGCGCTGCCCAGGTCATCTTCTACATCTGCAGAAATACAAAGGATTATATGAGACTAATACAATTATACAGCAGCAAATTAGATAACTTAGAGGAAATGGATAAATTCCTAGACACATACATCTTACCAAGACTGCAACACGAACAAATAGAGAATCTGAACAGAGCTATAAAAAAGTAAGATGATTAAATCAGTAATAATAAAAGGTCTTCCATCAAAGAAAAGCCCAGAACATGCTGGTTTCACTGTGGAGTTCTACAAAACAAAGGACTTTATTTACCTCCTGAGTTTTTACACTGAAGATAAATTAGTTTTAATTCAAATTTTTGTCCTTTTTTCTCCAAGATAAAAGCTTTTGGGCTATATCTGTGTAGATATGTTTTTTGTTTGTTTGTTTGTTTGTTTGGATACACAGTGAAAGGTTATACTTGTATCTGCAGTGCATCATATCTGCAGAAATTAAAGGACAATTTATAAGCAAAAGAAAATACTAATTAGTCTCACTCTTTCAAAAAATTGAAAAGAAGACAATAGTTCAAAACTCATTTTATAAAGTCAGCATTACCCTGACATCAAAGCCAGACAAGAACATTACAAGGAAAAAAAAATTATAAGCCAGTATCCCTAATGATAACTCCAGTCCCAGAGTGATGATATGGCACCCATGAGTGACCACAGGCTATCTGCATATTTTGAAAATTTCTGTTTACTACAAGTGAAGATCTCAAGAGCTCCAAGCCTCTGGTACCTAAGAGCATTTGCACATGCCAGTACAAATGTGGCATCCCTACCCCTGGGGATCCGTATACTCCACTGAACCATGCAGCCATGGTGCTGAGCAGAAACAATGCCTCAGCACCCCAAGGAATCAGAGTCTTGTTTGAATGCTGCCAACCTATGCTCAGTCACATCTCCCTACCTACCTAGAACTAGAATATGCTGCAGTTTGAGTTTCTTAGGCACCCCATCTCCTTGGGGAGCACTCTGATTGCTGCACTGCACACTGACACCCCACGGCCCAAGCCAAGGTGCATCTTTCTAATTCTGTGTCCTTGATGCTGTTCTACCTGTTCTCATAGAGCCTGGGCTGCTGCTGCTCCCCACTATCCCAAGGTGCAGTCTTGACTACATGGTATCTTATCCCTCAGGACTCAGGGTGCCCCTGTGCCCTGTTGCAGATCTGCCCTGCCCTCTAAACCTGGGCCTCTGGGGCACCCCTTCTTTCTTGGAGCTGTGCTACTACTGTGCCCTGTCACTCAGTTCAGAACCAAGAATGTATCCCAAACCCTTGAACCTGAGATGCACCTTAGAGCAATGGACTCTGGTTTATGGGGGGAGGGGGGTGTCAAGAGACAAAAACTTCCAATGCCACAATAGTTTGACAACACTAAGCTCAGGAACCTGACTTCATGGTCACTCCAAGCAATGTGTCCTACATCCCAGTGCCACTGTAGCTACCTATGATATGGTCAAATGCAGCACAGAGAAATTCCCTCAGCTAAGACTCGCTACTGTGAGGAAGACCAGAACAATAAAACTCTCCTTAGACCACTGAGACCTGCAGTCAAGGCTAATAAATCACATTGGAAGTTGTGCAGAGACTATACCACGGCACACACTTTATACCACAGTACTCACATCCTACCTTGCTGGTAACCTCAGGCCCATTTACAGGTAAATTCATCCCCACATTTTAAAGTTTGGAAGAATTGACTGAACAACTTGATATAAAACAGAAACACAGAAACAAAAATACAGAAAAGTAAATACCTAAGAGTTCATTTCTGCCAAAACTGATTCCAAAGAAATGGAAATTTATAAATTTCCCAAGAAGGAGTTGAAAACAATGATCTTAAGACAACAATGATACAATAGACAATTCAGTGAAATCACTTCATGATCTAAATGAGAAATTCAGCAAAGAGATAGCTATCATTAATAAAAGAACCAGGCAAACGTTGAAGCTGAAGAATTCAGTCCCTGGAAGAAAAAATGTAATTTGAACACTTCCATGACAGGCAAGATTAGGAGGGAATTTTTTGAAATAGCTGTTTCCTTCTGATGGAGAGTAAAGACAGCCTACAAGATTTATGGGGTACCATTATGAGAACTGTGTGTGACAGTTCTAGAGGGAGAGAGAATGGCACAAAAACTTATTTAATAAAGTAATTGCTGAAAACTTCCAAGTCCTGAGAGAGTTATAAACATCCAAATCTTTTAAACTCTAAAGTCTCCAAACTATTCAATCCAAGTAGGTCATCTACAAGGCACATTATAATCAAATGTTAGAATTAAAAAACAAAAAATTTAAAGCAACAAGTAACATATAAGGGAATTGGCATTCAGCCATCAGGATGGCTCAACAGAAACCTTACGGGATAGGACAGAATGTGACAATGTAATCAAAGTGCTAAACCAAAAGATCTACCAGCCAGGAATACCAACCAAAGTCATTCTTCAGAATTGAAAAATAAGGTCTTTCTCAGATAAGCAAAAGCTAAAGGAATTTATTATTACTACACTTGCCTTACAGAGAATGCTTAACTGAATATTTCAAGTGGAAACAAAAGGACAGTAGTATAACACATATGAAAGTATTAAGGCTCACTGGTAGCAGTAAATACATCATCTAACCCAGAATGCTCTCTTTCTGATGATATGTAAGTCATATCTAACTCTCACATGAAGGTTAAAATTCAGAATGGTCAAAAATAACTAAAGCTCTAAATACATACACATCTATAATTCCAGTTCCCCAGAGGCCAAGACAGAAGGATTGCCAAGTTCAAGGCCAGCCTGGTCAGTTTAGCGTGACCCTGACTCAAAAATAAAAAGAGTTGGTGTAGTAGTACATGTGAAGCCCTGGTTCAATCCCTAGTACTAGAGTGGGGAAAAATGTAAAACCTAAGCTGCAATAAGTTATTAAGGAATACACAGTATAAAGATATGTAAAATAGAAGATAAAAGGAAACAGATCTTTTCAAATGGGAAGGCACCAAGAGATGGAGGTAAGGGAACATATAAAGAATTAAGGTGTGTCATACACACCAACTACCTACCATGAATATCCATTATATACTTATACGTCTAAAAGGTTCAGTAGGGCCATTCGTGGACTGGGGGGTAGAGAGAACAAGGCCACACCAGCAAGGAGGCCCAATCTGGGAACTGGCACCATGCACCAGCCACTGCCAGACTGAGAACAGCCAGACCCCAGCCTCTCCCCATGAGTCAGCACCAGTCTTGGAATGGGTAGAGAGAACAAGGCCACACCAGCAAGCAAGCCCAGTCTGGAATGGCGCCATGTGTGGGCTGCCACCGGACTGGAACAGCCAGACTTCAGTCCCTTCCAGCAGGTGGACTGGCAAATGATGTACCAATCCCTCCCCAACTCCTCCCCATAAGTGACTGGCTTAGCCAGAGAAACACAGGCTGTGATGATAGCTATGAAGGTGAAATGCAATTGGATGCCTGTGGTATTTTGCTGTTTCACTAACATTGCAGATCTAGGGCCAGTGGTCTTATTATAGGTTCAGAGGATAGTGGTACACAATGTGACATGTTTGAGGGGATCTCCTTCTGAGGGTTGCAGCCATTGTTGATTCCCTATGGTCTTGTTTTGGAAGTCCTATATCATTTCCATTGTTTTGTTGGGTTGGGTTTTATTCTCTTTTGTTTTGATTATGTCAAATGTGATGGCAGAAGCAGCTATTTCAAAGATAGCAAGATATATTGTGATAGCAATTCTGGATGTACTATTGGCTTGTTTTGAAGTCCTTTATTGAATTCATTGTTTTGTTTTTATTGTTTTTATTCTATTCTGTTCTGTTTGATTTTTACTATGTCCAAAGTTATCTGCAGCTATTTTGAAGACATCAAAAGGCATTATGGTAACTATTGTTGATTTCATAATTTGTTTTTTGTACTAGGCATCAAACTCACAACCTTGCGCCTGCCAGACAGGTGCTTACACCACTGAGCTAAATCCCCGGCCCTATTTTTTTGAGACAGGGTCTCACTATGCAGTTCAGGCTGGCCTTGAACTCACTTTGTAGCCCAGGATGGTCTTGAACTCACAATGATCCTCCTGCCTCAACCTCCTGAGTGCTGGGATTAAAGTCATGTGCCCCCATGCCCAGCTCATGATTTCATAATGTTTTGAAGTCCTGTATCTCTTACAATGGTTTATTTTGATTGGTTTTGTTCTGTTTTCTCTTCTTTAGAATAATTAAATAAAAGTTTCAATAGAGCAATATCAAATAAAGAGATTGAAGAAGTAATCAAAAGCCTTCTAACAGAACCCCAGGACCAAATGACTTCACAGTTGAATTCGTCAGATATACAGAAATTTAATACCAGTACTTTTTAAACTTGCAGAAAATAAAGCTAGAGGGAGTTCTTTCAAATACATAGTAAGGCCAATATCTCCTTGACACCTAACCCAGTTAACGATATCACAAAAACTTAACTCCCATGTCTTTGATGAACATCGATGCACAAGTCCTCAAACACTAGCACTGTGAATCTAACAGCACAGCTAAAAGATTATATATTGTGGGATATATCCTTTCCATATAAGGCTGCTATATGAGCCAGTAAGTGCAATATCTCACCTTAGAATGAGATTTAAAACTACGTGATCATCTCAGTGCAGAAACAACATTCAACAAAGTCTAACATCTTTTCTTAGAAAAAGTTCAGTATTTTAGGTATAGAAGGAAAGTTCCCCAACATAAAAAAGGCTATTTACGAAAAACACAAAGTTAACAGTGAGGAAAAAGCTTTCACTAGGATTCAGTATAAGACAAGAATACCCATTCTTGCCAGGCATGGTGATACATGACTTTAATCCCAGCACTCAGGAGGATGAGGTAGGTGGAGCATTGTGAGTTCAAGGCTGGGTTGGGCTATAACATGAGCAAGGCTGGCCTGAACTACATAGTGCAACCCTGCCTCAAAAAAAATAGGACTGGGAGTTTGGCTCAGTGGCCTAAGCACCTCCCTGGCAGGTGCAAGGTTGTGAATTCAATCCCCAGTAGTGACAAAAAAAAAAAAAAAAAAAAAAGAATACCCATTCTTACCACTTCTGGTCAACACAGCACTGTAAGTACTAGCAAGAGCAATTAGATAAGAGAAGTCTTCCAAATGAGAAAGTTAAAAAGCAAAGTTATCTGTTGCAGGTAACGTTTTATTAAGTATGATCAAAATACACAGTAAATGTTTAAGTTTTAAAAAATTACAGGTGGAGGGAGAGAACTAGGCCTCACCAGGAGGTGATCCCCACCTGGAACCTAGTACCATGTGTGGGATGCTGCTAAAGTGGGGACAGCCACACCCAAGCCTCTCTCCATGAGTCAGTACCATTTGTGGACTGTGGAGAGAGAGAACCAGGCCTCACCAAGAAGTGATCCTGGCTAGGAAACCATATCATTCTCATTATTTTGTTGGGTTGGGTTTTATTCTCTTTTGTTTTGTTTGATTATGTTAAATCTGATGGCACGAGCAGCTATTTGAATGATAGCAAGACATTATGGTAGCCATTTTGGATTTACTATTGGGTTGTTTTGAAGTCCTTTATTGCATTCATTGGTTTGTTTTTATTATTTCTAGTCTATTCTGTTCTGTTCAATTTTTACTATGTTTGAAGGTATCTGCAGCTACTTGAAGGCAACAAAAGGCATTACGGTAACTATTGTTGATTTCACAAGGTTTTGAAGTCCTGTATCACTTATATAGGTTTATTTTGATTGGTTTTATTCTGTCTTATTTTCCTTGGTTTTATCATCTTTATTGTTTTTATTTAAGAGAAAAAAAAAGACACAGAAAAGAAAAACAAAAAGCAAAAGAGACAAGCAAACAACAACAAATCCAATACAATAACATTATAGGTTTACAAAATGAGATGATTGGAATTTGACAGTGGTTGTAATATTGCATATTGTTACCTTCAAAGGAGTTGTTTAGATTAACAGATATAGACCTGTAAAATTGATCTAATCATGCAAGCATTAACTGTTCTTTTTCAATAACTAATGCATTTAGTAGTATAGTCATTTTAACTATCTTATATATACCTACATACAAATTCATGTCTTTTTCCTTTTCCCTTCCTTCTTTCCTCCTTTCCCCTTATAATGCCTCTTGTTATCTTCAAAATAACTGCCCATACCATCAGGCATAATATAATCAAACAAAATAGTACAAAATAAAACCAATAAAAAAACAATGGGAGCAATCATAGTAAAACAACACTGATTACTATAATGCCTCGTATTATCTTCTAAGTAGTTGCCTATATCATCAGTCATAATACAATCAAACAAACCAAAATAGGATAAAATCACTCAAAACAAAACATTGAAAGCAATACAGGGTTTCAAAACAAGGTGATCAGATATCAATAATGGCTAATATAATGTATTTTGATATCTTTGAAATAGCTGTCTATGCCATCAAATATAAAATTAGGCAAATCAAAATAGAATAAGACCAAACTAAACAGCTCAATGAAAACAATACAGGACTTAAATCTCGATGATAGATTAACAATGGCCACTGCCTTCCCTTCTTAGACACTTCCTCCCCTTTCATTTTTACAGTATGTATTGTGTATTTTGAATCCTACTAACTCCTTTAGTTTTTTTGTACTAGGGAGATAACATGATGTTCACCCATGTGACTCTGAATCATTTCATCCTTGAACATGATCTTAAGTTATATCCTTTACCTATAAGAGGCTTGAGGTTATTTTTCTTTATAGCTGAGTAGCTTTCCATTGGATAAAAATGCCGTATCTTTCTTGTCCACTATGTAGCTAATGGGCAAGCTACCCCCACTTCTTTCTGGTTCCCTGTCACATATAGTATTGTTCTCTCTCCTTTGGCTTTCAGTCTATGAACCCCCTTTCAAGTTTAATGTGTTTCTTGTATAAGGCATATTGATGGATCCTGTCTCCTGTTCTACTCTGTCTGTGTTATGGATTACAAACTGGTGGTCAACTTAGCACCAGCTTCAGCTGGTGTTGAGTAAAGATGCTCCACCTGAAGAAAGTTGCCAGAATAATAGGAACGTGGAGAAGAAGAAGGGGGGCATTGTGGGTTCTTCCAAGAGTTGCTGTTGGAGCCGCTGGTTCTCCTGGAGGTGCTTGTCGTGCTGGCTTCTCCAATATGGATTCGGCCATTATTGTCGGAGGAGCTCGGGACCTCATCGGTGAGAGTGGCTGTGATTTATGTTGTGGGAGCTCTGCTCCTCACATTGTGCATCGCTTCCTGGCCCTGGAGGGGAGGCTGTGTGCTGGAGAAGCTTGTCACGCTTGGCTTCCTGACCTGTGCTCAACTGTTCCCCATCGTCGGAGGAGCGCGGGACCTCATTGCCATTGGGGATGGCCGTGGTACTCTTCAGGGCAGCCCCGCTTCTTCTTTTGAGCATGACTTCTCAGCTCCTACGTAGAACCCTCAACCCACTGCACAGCTCCTTCACCCTGCTGGCCTAGACTTTCTAGTTCCACCGCTGACCTGTGCCTTCCCAGCACAGAACCGCAAATAAACTGGCGTGAGCCCTTGTGGGCTCTTAGATTCCCAGTTGGTACTTTGGGAGGCATTGTCATGCATTTGGGTCTCTAGTGGGACTCTTGCATGATATTGCTATGGGATCCAGGCCCTCGGCTATCCTGGGTCTTAGTGTTGTGGACAGATTTTCCTGCACTTTCTTGTGTTTAACTTGGGTGACTATTATAAAACAATATTACAAACACTGTGTCCTGTAGCAGTTGTTCTCCCTGTAACCCCTGACTATAACAGTCTGTGTTTCTTTTTATTGGTGAATTGAGGCTTTCTATGTTAATGGTTAAAGCCAACATGCACTGCATTGTCTCTGCTATGCTATTTTCCTGCCATTGGCTGCTTAATTTTCCTCTCTATTCAATTGTCTGCCCCACTCGGCGATATACCTCTGCCACTGTTTCTGGAGCTGTGATCTTTTTTATCTCTCTCTAAAATGTCCTTCAGTATTCTTCGTAGGTTTGGTTTGGTGGTCATAAATTCCTTCAGTTGTTCTTTGTCATGGAAGTATCTTTTCCTCCATTAATTTTGAAAGATAGTCTTGCAGGGTACATCAATCTGGGTTGGAAGTTGTTTTCTTTCAGGACTTTAAATACTTCACTCCAAGCTCTTCTTGACCTTATGGTTTGTGTTGAGAAGTCTGTTGTGATTCTGATGGGTTTTCCTTTGTAGGTGATCTGTTTCTTTTCTCTAACAGCTTTAATGTCCTGTTCTTGTGTTGAATTTCTGGGATCTTGATTATTATATGTCTGGGTGTAGATTTATTTTGGTTATGGTTAGCTGGAGTTCTATATGCTTCACTTATCTGAACGTCACTTCCTTTTCCCATGCTTGGGAAGTTTTCTGAAATTATTTCTGTAAATAGACTTTTAATTTCATTTGTATTGATTCCTGCTTTTTCACTCACACCTTTTATTCTTAAGTTATGTTTCTTTGGGTTGTCTTGCAGCCGTTGTATTGTTACTTCCAGGTTCCTTGTTTTTTTTTTTTTTTTTTTTTTTTTT
>RJWM01014062.1:0-18237 GCA_004363535.1 Dasyprocta punctata | reverse complement strand
AACTCACAATGCTCCTCCTACCTCAGCCTCCCGAGTGCTGGGATTAAAGGCGTGCGCCACCACACCCAGCTTCCTTGTTATTTTTAAGAGATCTTTCCTTTCACGATCACAAGCTGCAAACCTGTCTTCAAGGTTTGAAAGTTTATCTTCAGTTTCTTTCAAGTGGTTTTGCCAACTTTCATTGGAGTTTTTGATTTCCTGGTTATCTCTTTGAATCTGTTTCATGTATTCTAAGTCTTTTTTGTATTGTTCATTCGAGGTTTCCCTCATTTTCCTATACTCCATTTTTTCATCTATGTCTCCTTTAGAGATGCTTAGAAATTCTTTTATTATGTGTTTCATTTCTTCTTTTAGTTGAGTTAGTATTTCTGTTCTAATTTCTTTTATAGCCTCTTGAAATTGTTTCTTTACTTCAGTTGCCATCACCTCAGAAACTGCAGTTGTGGAATTCCCGATCTCTTCTGCATTTGCATCTCCTGGACTTGCTCTGCTTGGATTGGAGGCCAGAGACTATATTTTGCTTCTTCTTCTTGACATATTCCTGGGTTCTTCTGGACAAATGGGTACTGGAAACCCAGGCACTCCTTGCATTGGCTGCAATTTCTCTGAAGTTAGACTGTTTGGTTCTTCTAGCCAGTGCTGATTATGGATATCTGATGGTTGCCACTGGGTATGCTGGTGTGGGGCTGTCTGCTGCTTTTTCCAGCCTGTGTTGGCTCCAGTGGCTGGTAGAGTGTGCACAGGGGTGGGACTGCCACCTGCAAACCTGGGCCAATCACCCGTAGGGACCCTCTGAGGTGGCCCCCAGAACGAGTGCAGGGGCAGGGCTCAATCGGAGCAATTTCCACGGGTCTGCACCCAGCTAGGAGCTGCTGGAGGAAGCCAGGAGAAGCTCCAGCCCCAGACCCATTCAGCCCAACTCTAAAATGGCTCCTAGCCAATTGCTTCCTCCTGCAGAAGGATGGAGTCCTCTGCACTCACTGTCAGCCAGTTCAGTTCTCCAGGTCTGCTCCCCATCCACTGCCACTCTCCTCCAATGCTGCCTCTCTCGGCAGGGGCCTCCAGGGTTACCACTGCCATCACTGCCACAGCTCCTCTCACACAGTGGATCCTGCTCCAGGCAGAGGCACTGCCAGCTACCGCCTCCTTCTTAGTTTTTTTTTTTTCTCTTTCTGTGGCCTTCAATTCTCACTTTAGATTCTTCCTGGGTCCAAGGGACCCACTTCCTTCCTTCTTGTCTTCACCATGATGCTATATTCCAGCATCTGGATGGCATCTCTCAGGGAGGCTATTTACTCTGCTGCTTACTGTTCCGCCATCTTGTCTTTTCTCTGGTTTTATCCTCTTTAAAATAAAAAATAAGGTGCATGACCAGTGCAGGATCCAGGAGAAGAAAGAGAGGTGCCTCTCGAGATCTCACCATGTTGAGCAGGGTGGCTCCAACCAGAAGACAACTAGCCTGCCTTCCTGGTGAGTGTGTGTGACCAGTGTGGACTCCAGGAGGAGAAAGAGATGTGCCTCTCATAGGCCTACAGGTGCGTGGGCTAAGTGTCAAGGACTCTCCCCACCCACCCTGTAAGCAACTTGCTGGTTTGGAGGACTGGCTAAGGTGATAGCAACTATGGTACATAAAGCAATTAATTGCTCATATTGTTCAGTTGATTTTGTAGGCCTGGAGCTGGCAGTCTGAGAATCTCTTGGGAAGATGATAGTATGCAATGTAGCAAATATGGGGGATTCACGTCTGTCTTGTCTTTGAGGTCCAATATTATTCTCATTGTTTTGCTTTATTTGGATTAATTTTTTTTGCTTTATTTCATATTCTGTTTTTATTGTGTTTTGTTTTTGGTTTGATTTTACTATGCCTGATGGAATGGTCAACTATTCTGAAAGTAACAAGATATACTATAGTAGCTATTGATTTCCTAGTATCTTTCTTTGAAGATACTACTGCTTTGTTTTGATTGACTTCGTTCTGTTATGTTTTGTTGGATTTTACTATCTTTAAAATAAAATAAATAAATAAAATAAAAAATAAAAATAAAAAATTACAGTGAAGACACATTCCTAATAATTTCTCTCTACATATTCTCCCTCACTTCAAATATATGCCACTGTTCTTGACTTTCTGAAGCAGTTCTGGAAGTCTTCTCATGTCTTTAGAAGGTGTAATAAAAATACGGTGCTGCTAAATGCCATCTATTGGAAAGGCAGACTTGTAAAAAATATTACAGTGTATCCTCATCCATCTTATTTACTGGATCTGGCACCATGTAATTTCTGGTTCTGACCCATAGTCAAAATCACTATGAAAGCTAAATATTTTTAATCAATTCAGCACATGAAGGGAGCCAGTATTTTGAGCAGGATTGACAGTAATGTGTATTTTACTGTAGCTTTTCAAACATAAACAATCACTATATTTTAATCACACATTTGTATATGTAAAAACTGCCAAAGATTGTACCAAAAAGTGGTTGTGACTAGTAAATTTAGTGAAATTTCAGGAAACAAAATAAACATAGAAACTAGTAACATACACCAATAACAATATATAAAAAAAGAAATCATAAGAGGCTAGGCACAGTGTAATGTATTTGTAATCTTAGCTGCTTGGGAGGGTGAGGCAAGAGGATTAGAACTTCCAAGTGAGCGTGAGCAAGTTAACAAGACCCTGTAATAAAATTTTTAAAATGATGGAATGTAGCACAGTGAAAGGTCCCGGATTGAATTCCTACTACCAGGGAGTTGGGTGAGGATACAAAAAGTCACAAGAAAACAATCCTAGGAATAAAAGAACTATACAATATGGGTGACAGAAATTGAAGAAGACATAAATGGTAAAGTGCCTTAGTTATTTTTTTCTCGTAGCTGTGACGAAATACCCAGCCCCCAAAGTTAAAGGGGGAAACATTTAGCTCATAGTCTGTAGAAGTTGCAGCCCATAATTGGCTAGCTCCAAGGCAGGGTGGCACTTGGCAGAGGAGAAGCAGTTCTTGGCAGCTGGGATGGTGGGGAACAACAAAAGTAGCAAGAGCAAAAGGGAAGAACAAGCCTCTTTTCCTCCCTGATATTGTATGCAGGCTACCTGCCCTAGGGCAGGTGTGGTAGTCATACCCCCAATTCCAGCACTAGACAATGAACCAATCACAAACTCTAGATTTACCTACCTCCAAAAAGCCTTCCCCTGCCCAATGACAGCATGAGGCTCTTAGGGAACATTCAGACACAAGCTATAACAGTCCACCTGTGGCCCCTCAAAAACTCAGGCACATCCACTTACATAAAAGGCATTTAGTCCATCTCTAAGAGTTGCCAAAGTCCTAATAGTTTCAGCATTGCTGAAAAGTCCAAGTCCCAAGTCTTTTGAGATATAACACAAACTCTTAGCTGTGAACCCCTGTACAAATCAAAAGTTAAGCTCTTCCAACATTCATTGGCATAAAGTAAATGTTTCCATTCCAAAAGTTATAGGGATACCAAAGAATGTCCAAAATCCAGCAGTGCAAACATTAAAACCTGTAGTTCCATGTGCATCATCTGAAGCAATCTGCAGCAAGTTGTGAGTTCCAAAAGGCTTGGGTGAGTCTGCCCCTATGGCATTTCTTGTGGTTGTAGTGCCCACGACTTCTCTCTTAGGCACACTTTGCTCCCTTCTTGCAGCTTTCCTTATTTGATCCATGTTCCTGGCTTTTACAAACTTCTGGGTTCTTCATTGCACCTTTGACTTTATGCTCACAGTGTCACTTACTGAAATCTGGGTGGGAGTCATCTTAACCCCACAACTCTTGCATTCTGCATGCATCTAAAATCAGTGCCATGTGATAATGCCAAGGTTTGCTGCCAGCTGGAGCAGTAGCCAGGTTTCCCTCTTTCTTGCTGTAGGGGTTGAGTGCCAGGTCTGAGTGCTGAGCACTCAGAATCCAATTCTGAGGAACAAATTCTCTAGACTGCTGCCATTCTGGAACATGCTGCTCTGTGGCTTTCTTCTCAAAGCAAAATCTTTCACTTTTGCAATTTTGAGGTTGAAAAGGGTAGAATCCTGTGCTTCTTGTGGTGCCCTTAGGCTATCTTTTCTATTCTGTCCCTTTTCAGCAATCAAGATCTCCTCAGCTCTGTCTTTGCAACCCACAGCTTTACTGGAACTTCCTTTCTGGCCAAACTCATCACATTTTGAATCATTCTGCTGGACTCTTTGCTCTTGATTCTCAACATAAATCTGGCTAAAAGCCCCCAACACTAGTCATGCCATCACCTCAACATTCAACTGCCTTGAAATCTCTTCTACAAGATTAGTTAGTCTGCAAACCTTAATCTTGGTCTCATGCAAAGCCTCTGGACATGAGCAAAATGCCAAAAAAACCTTTCTGTCAAGCCATAACACACATTGTCTGGAGTCCAACAGCCAATGCTGTCCTTCCCAGCAGGAACTTCCCAAGCCTGGTCTTTATCAAGAGGATTTCTATCAGTCTTCTGATCTTCTGAGCTCTGATCAGAAACTCCCATACAGAATAGCCCAAGGTGTTCCAGCTCTATTTTTTCAGCCAGCATCTCTGAACCTTTCCAAACTCTTTCCACAAGCCATTCCCAAAGGCTCCTGAACCACATGATCAGGTATAGTCACAGCAATAGCCCCGCTTCTGGTACCAAATTCTCTCTTGGTTAGTTTTCTCTCCTTGCTGAGACAAAATACCCAACACCCAAAGTTAAAGGGAGAAACATTTATTTAGTTCACATTTTGTGGAGGTTTCAGTCCATAACTGGCTGACTCCAAGGCAGAGTGACACTTGGCAAAGGGTCAGCATTTCTTGGTTGTTGTGATGGTGGGAGACAGCAAAAGCAGCAAGAACAGAAGAGAGGAACAAGTCTTTTTTCTCTCTCATATTGTATGCAGGCTACCTGCCATATGATGGGTGTAGCACTCACACCCCCAATCCCAGCACTAGACAATGAACCAATCACAAACTCTAGATTCAGCTGCTTCCAAACCCTCCCTCCATGACTGCATGAGGTTTTAGTGGGACATCCAGACACAAACCATAACAAAAGGTATCCTGTTCCATGGATCAGAAAAATTAGTATTTTCAAAATGTCCATAGTATCCAAAACAATCTAGGATTTCAACACAATTTTATCAAAATACCAATGGTAAGCCAGGCGTGGTGGCGCACTCCTTTAATCCCAGCACTCGGGAGGCTGAGGTAGGAGGAGCATTGTGAGTTCGAGGCTGGCTTGGGCTACAACACGAGTGCAAGGCTGGCCTGAGCTACATAGTGCGACCCTGCCTCCAAAAACCAGGGCTGGGAGTTTGACTCAGTGGCTTAAGTGCCTGCCCTTGGCAGGTGCGAGGTTGTGAGTTCAATCCCTGGTGCTGCAAAAAAAAAAAAAAAAAAAAAAAAAAAAAAAAAAAAAAAAAAAAAAAAAAAAAAAAAAAAAAAAAAAAAAAAAAAACCTAAAATGTGTATGGAACTATAAAAGACCTGCATAAGCAAGACTCCTCACAACTAAGAGGCATTGTACCTCTTGATTTAAAATCATACTACCAAGCTCTAACTTATGATAAAAACAAATATATTACAGTAGGACAGAGAGCCCAGAAATTCAAACATGGTGAAATAATTTTTGACATTTGAATGTGATGTCACACACCTGTTATCTCAGAATTCTAGAGAAGCTGAGGCAAGTAAGATCACAACCTGGGCAACTTAACTACTTTTTAAGATCCTGTCTCAAAATAGAAAAAATGTAGGGGATCTGGGAATATAGTTCAGTGTAAATGCCCTCTGTTGACTCTCTACTACAAAAATAAAAGTAAAATAATTTTTTGATAACACTCCAAAATGACACAATGGGAAAACAATGATGAAAAAACTAGATTTCCATATGCAAGAGAATAAAATCAGCCCCTTATTTTACACCATACACCAAAGTCTATTAATGGATAACAGACCTAAATGTAAGACCAGAAAATATGAAGAACATAGGTGAAAAGCCTTTGGGAATGGAGTTTGGCAAAGCCAAAGCCACAAAAGGAGAAATAAGTTAATGTGACTATTTAAATATCACTTAAGTTCAAGATCTATTCACAATTATTTTTGTCTTCAGAAATAAATTTATAGAGGAGATAAAGTCAAAGAACTATGACCCAAGTCACTTGAATTAAATACTTGATTACAAATATCATATTAGAATTGATATATAGAATCATTTTTTTAAGTCAAATTTTCCAGTCCTGCAATTATTTGCATCATAACTAGGTTGGTCCATGTGGAGCAAGGCAAAGTGAAGAAATGTTGGAAGAAATATTACTCAGAATTGACATCTGCAAAAACCAAAGAATAAGATACTTTAGTTTTCCACTATTGTGTAAAACAAAACAAAACAAAATTCTTAGCATATCTTATTTGATGAAGCATATTTTTTTGGTGTGATTGGGTTTTTTGTTTATAAATCTGTACATGGGAAGATTATTTCTAGTTATACTGAATACATGATTCAAAAGAGCTATCCAGCTGATGATGCATAGTAGACAATAGATGTGGGTCTGGAGCTTGACTAGCCAAGATTATTGGCTATACAGTAATAATTAAAGCTATTATAGTGAATAAACTATTAAGGGCAAGATTATGAGGGAGAGGAGATTTCAAGAATGGTCTCTTAGGAAGTATATTTTTGGTAAATGAAGTCAAGGTGGTACTAAATAAAGAACAGAAGAGGCCAATAAGGGATTTTTTAGATGAGTTTCTGTAGGCTCAAAGGCTACACATTTCTTTATACAGGAGACTGTTGGGTGCTGTCAAGGTTTAGATGGTGACACTCCAAAGCATCATGGGGTGTACTTCATACTGAACAAAGTTGGAACTCTCTAGGAAGCAAGATCTCTGACCTTTTGCTATCTTTTTTCACTTAGTGTGTCTTTGACGTTAGAATTTGTCTCCACTGGAGAAGGTCATAGAAACTAGAAGTACTCTCTCTCAAACTTAGCCGTGAAACCTAGAGAGGTCGTTTTCTGACCTACTGCAACTGAAAGTAGGTCATGAGGTCCTTTCATGATAGGTAGCCTGCCTTATGCCAGAGGAAATGAATACTGCATAGAGGCCAAGAAGAATCTGAACAAAGAAGTATTGCTAAAGTTTCCCAGTTTCTTACCGTTAGATCAGACTCTTCTTATCCAATCATGTTTCTCCAAAAAGTAACTTCTTTCATCAGGCCTAGCATAAGAACAGACAGTTTTCCCTAGATATTTAGCTCTTCATTTCTACAGGTTCACATGTTACATAATACTTCGTTATATAAAATTTTCAGCTTCTCGCATTAATTTGATTCTTGTTACAGGGTTGTCAGCATGATCCATGCAGTGGATAAGGAAAAGATAATACTGTTTTTGTTCCTACTGTGTTCAGGATCACAATTACTAGAACATCAGACATAGAAATGCGATAAAATTAGATTCAACTTCCCAAAACCAAAGTAGATCTTCTAGTAAGTATAAGGCATGTCTGGTCTTCGTCTTAGTTTCGGTTGCCGCTGTAATAAAATACTACAAACTTAGTGGGTTAAGACATTTATTCTACAGTTTTGGAGATCCAAAGTCTAAAATAACTCACAGTGTATTCAAAATTGAACCCCAATCCCTAGGGAGAATCTACTTCCTTCCTTTGTCCAATTTCTAGAGCTGTGTTCCTTGGCCTGTGGCCCTTTCTTCCATTTTCAAAGACAGTATCTTACTTCAGTACTACCATTACTCTCTCCCTCTCATAAAATTTGAAATTACATTTAGGATCTACTCAGAAATCCAAGTTTTGAGAAAATAAAAATGAAAAATATTAAGAACTATTCAAGCTGCCAATCTGTTCAAGTTTATTTGAGACTATCATAGTTGTCAGCATTTTAATGAATTGATACTTTTTGGAAGGACCTTGAAAGGTAACTTAAACTGAATGCGGTGACACATACTTGTAATTTCAGCACCCTGGGAGCCTGAGGCAGGAGGACTGCAAGTTCCAGCCTGGGCAACTTACTGATTTAGCAAGACCTTGTCTCAAAATTAAAAAAATAAAAATCTTGTTGTTGTTGTTTTTATAAAAGGCCAAGGATACAGCACAGTGTGAAGTTCCTTGGTCCAATGCTCAGTACCATCAAAAAGCAGCAACAGAAATGTAATAGCAATCTAATTTAAAGTTACATAACTTTATGTAACTTGGTCAAATTCACATAACCTGTCCTTTTATCAAAATGATGCTACATGTCATCTATCCTTCAGATCTTTGGAATGACCATGTGCCCATTTTGACAAAAATGAGGCCAGTTCAGTCAAGGAGAGTCTAAAATAAGTAAATTTATGACAGTTAATGTCTTCATTGGCAGTGGAACAAAGCATGGTATCCAAAGGGAAAACAGTCCTTAGGTCTAGTCTCGGATGTGCCACTTGTACTTGCCCACTGTGATCCTACTGTCTTTATCAAATGACCTTAAGTAAGTACTTAGTAGGTGCTTAGGAGATTCTGGGCATTGATTCATTCATGAAAGAACTTTCTATATAAGAAAATTATATCATTCATTAAATGTTATTCAATGGTCTGCCATGTGGCTAAATTTATGTATCCCTGATAAGATTTTTATTTGTCATTTTTTTAAACTATAACTGTAATATGAGCTAAAGTAAAATACCTATACATATGATAAGAATTTAAGTAAGGTATATTAAAAGTTGTTTACAATTGAGACTAGAGCAGATTTAACCTAGGGGGGAACCTAGCCTATTGTAAATTCTTGAATTGTTTTATGAGTGAGCAATGAGTTAGAAACAATGTGTGGATATACAGCAATGTGATATAATGTTAGTTAATAGTATTTAATTCAAATGTGCTCCTAAATAAAATCTTAAGATACCATATTAATATGTAACTTTTGGGTCCTAAAGAATTTGGGCTTGAAAGGTTTTATAAATCTTGAAATATTAAAGTATGTATGAATGAAGAAGTCAGTGTATCTACCTCTGTTTGTTCTATTTGTGGTATTGAGGACTGAACCCAGAGCCTTGTGCATGTGAGGCAAGTGCTATTCTACTGAACTACGTCCCCAAATCTTTTTTTAACTTCAATTTGAGACAAGGTCTTGCTAACTTACTCAGGCTGGCCGTGAACTTGTGGTTATTCTGCCTCATCCTCCCAAGTCAACGGGACTGCAGGTACATTCCACCATGCCCAGTTTATCTTTATAATTTTACCATCCACCCATGAACATTATTTTTTGCTTTTTTGTAACAGGGGTAGAATTCACAAATGATTGTACTTTAGTCTTTTATTAATTGATGTTAAGACTTTGTATTATATCTTTCTAAATTGATTCTTTGCATGTAATTAAGTGAATAATTGACAAAACATGAGCAAGTCAATTTAAAAGTGTTAATATTTTAACTAAACCCTACAATATGAAAATTATTCTTGATACGCTATACCTATTTATGATACTTCAATAGGAGAAAACATTTTTAAAAATGTAAAGCTATCAAATAATTCTAAAAGTTTTCCATGTGAGTCTAAAATAATATGTGCTATAATTAGTGGTATACTTAGTCTTATTTACAAATGGCAATTCCCCTAAGGTATACAGAGCAGTGCTATAGAAAAACATAAATTATACAATTGCAAAGCAGTAAAGAATTGAACTTATCACAAGAAAGAAAGAATGTCTTGAAATAAAGTGATGAAGGACAATAGAAGATCATGAGTATGAACTGAGTACATGTGTAACACTTATGGAAGAGGCTGAGGAGTACAAATATGGTGTCATTTTATAAAACAAAGAATAGCTTGTAAGAATTGCTCCAGTTAAGTTTCAGAAAGATCAAATCCTTATTGCACTTTGATTTAGGTTATAGCTCTCAAAGGGATATAGGGAGAGAAAATGCAATTGCAGACAAGGAAACATCAGTAGTCAAATACTAAAGACAGGTCATGTTTTTTGTTTTTGTTTTTGTTTTTGGTTTTTTAAGAAAAAGTCTTATAAAGGAGAATGTAATGATAGCATAAAGCAGTGGTTCTCAAACATTTTGGTCTCAGGGTGTCTTTACACTTTTAAAAATCATAAAGTGCTTCTGTCTTAGCTCCGGCGTATCAGAATATTAAAAGTTATCATTTATACACTTACAAGAATAAAGTAGACAAACTAAAATCAATAATTTTTTTGATTAATCAGAGCACTTCATTCACAAGCAAACTGTTACCCTGAAATCTGGAAAGACAAGCAAACCAGAGAGCTATATATAAGATGTGTTCACCTAGAAAAATTAGTGGTGCCCTAAACTAGCAGGAGTGCTTACATGGTAATTTTGACAACCTGCTGGAGGCTGAGTGTGACTAGCTAGAGAATAAATGAGATTTTCTGAAGGTCAGTTTTAGGAGGCACCACATTTTCTTGGATGTACCTCTAAGAACCACATGAAGCTGTCATGATACAGACCAGGAATATGTGCAAGATGTAAAGGTTATGGAGATCTATTTCACAACAGTATGAATTCTTAACATCATTGAATTGTACACTTAAAAATTAATAAGATGGGCCCCTCCTCCTCGCACCCCAGACCTGAGACAGCGTGAGATCATCAGCTGCCCTCCTTCTTGCACCCCCCCAGGCCTAGGACAGTGGTGGGATGATAGGTCACCCTCCCCCGCCCTCAAAAGACCATTTCAGCCCATGGACAATCAGTGACCCCTTCCACCACCTGCAGAACCTTGCTGGGCTGATGGGAGCTTCAGCAACACCTTACCCATACAGAGGACCTCAGTGGGCTTGCAACAGTGTGGTGAGTTTCCCCCTTAAATAGAGGACCTTAGTGGGTAAACAGGAGTAGTAGCCAACTCCCCACCAGCTATAGGACCTTGATGAGGCTGGCAAGAGTGTGGGTGAGTCCTTCCTCCATACGGAGAATACCAGGTGGGTTGAGGAGAGTGCCTAAAAGGCCTCCCCCAACCCAGAGGTAATCAAAAGGACTTAGCACACATCCAGTGACACAGTAGGGTGCCAGCTAAGATGAACACTATAGCCAGGTGGACCTGGCATCCTGGAATAGCCTGAATCACCCTTAGTAATAGCAGGAACTAAGGGTTGACTTACATCAATAATCCTAGGCTAGTCAGCCTAGGAAGAATATAGGACTCACCCAACAAGCCCTGCAGGATGAATTCAGGTGACTGGCCCTCCCTTTTACTGTGGGAGCCAGCAATTGGACAAACATCAACCACACAGTGGGACACTAAGACATGCACTGTGGATAGTTGAGACTAGTGGAGTTGAAAAACCAAATATTAACCCAAGAAGTGAAAATGACAAAACAGAAAAGCAAAATGCAATCTCAAACATTCGGTCCATCAGGAACAAGTATAGGAGACATCGACATAGAGGATATTAAAAGTTATACACCTGACATTTCTGAAAAGATAGGAAGCGAAATAAAAAAACACAAATCCATGAGGCTATAGAGGAAATCAGATTGTAAAGAAAGAAATGACAAACTTAATAAAGTTGTTGCTTGGCATAGCTAGAGAAGACATAAGTAAAAAAGTAGAGGAGCATGGGAAAATGATGGAAACCTTGAATAAGCAGTATAGAAAAGAAGTAGAATGCATGAAACAAATTCGAAGAGATATCCAAGAAATAAAAAGTTCTATTGAAAGCTAGCAAAATTGTTTGAATTAAGCTGAGGATAGAATTTCAGACCTTAGGGACAGGATTGCAGTGAGCGATCATGAAAGGAAAGAATTTTTAAAAATAACAAGGCAACATGAAATGACGAATCAATAGCTTTAAGATGATGAAAAGAGAAACAGTATAAGACTAATAGGCATCAATGAAGATGCAGGGGTCAATGCAAATGACATAGAAAAATTATTCACAGAAGTAACAGCAGAAAATTTCCCAAATATGGAAAAACAATCTAATATGCAGATAAGTATATCAGGCATATAGAACACCAAACAGTTATAACCAAAATAAATCTACACCCAGACATATAATAATTAAGATTCCAGAAATTCAGCATAAAAACAGAATACTAAAAGCTGTTAGAGAAAAGACACAATTTACCTATCAAGGAAAGCCTATTAGAATCACAGCAAACTTCTCAGCAAAAACCCTCAAGTCAAGATGAGCTTGGAGTGAGGTGAGGCACCCAGATTGATGTACCCTGCAAAACTTTCTTTGAAATTTAATGGAGAATTAAGATACTTCCATGACAAAGAAAAACTGACAAAATTCATGTCCACCAAACCAACCCTAGAAATAGTACTGTAAGATATACTAGAGAGAGATAAAAATTACTACAATTCCCAGAACAACAACAGAAAGAGACCACCAGACAGGGCAAACAATTAAACAGGGGGAAAAAGCAGAACACCAACAACAGGAAAATAATATGACAAAGTTGAGCCGGTACACATCAGTTATATCCATCAATACAAATAGCCTCAACTCACCAATTAAAAGAAATAGATTGACAGAATGGATCAAGAAACAGGATCCAACAATATGCTATATATAAGAAACACACATGACTCAAAAGGAAACTCACAGACTAAAAACTAAAGGATAGAAAGCAATATTCCATGCAACAGGAACCCAGAAAAGAGCAGGGATAGCTATTATGTTTGCAGACAGTGTAAACTTCAAACCACAAGTGATCAAAAGAGATAAAGAAGGTCACTGCATCCTTGTTAGGGGAGAAGTTCAAGAGAAAGAGCTATCATAAACATGTATTCACCAAATACAGGAGCACCAACCAAATAAGACAAATACTAATAGACAAGAAAAACCAAATATGCAATAACACAATAGTGACAGGGACCTTAATGCCCCATTGTCACAAAGAGATAGATAAACTAGACAAAAAGTTAGCAAAGAAATAACAGAACTGAGTCAAACTTGTGAACAAACAGACTTAGTAGATGTTTACAGAGTGTTCTACCCAACAACATCAGAGTACACATTTTTTTCAGCTGCACATGGGATGTTCTCTAAAATAGACCATATATTAGCCCATAGAACATGCCTAAGTAAATGCAAAGGGATTGAAATTATCCCATGCATATTATCTGATCATAGTGCACTAAAATTGGAATATGATGGCAAAAGAAACTGCAAAACCTACATAAACACATGAAAATTAAATAACAACCTCTTGAACAACCAATGGGTTACAGATGAAATTCAAGAAGAAATTAAAGAATACCTACAATTCAATGAAAATGCAGATACAACATACCAGAACTTGTGGGATGCAATGAAAGTGGTCCTAAGAGATAAATATATAGGAATAAATTGTCACATCAAGAAAACAGAATGAGCACAAATCAACAACCTAATGCTACACCTCAAGCTTCTAGAAAAAGAAGAGCAAGTCAAACCCAAAGCTTATAGAAGAGAACAAATTATAAGGATCAGAGTAGAAACTAATGCAATTGAGACTAAGAAAATAGTACAAAGAATTAATGAATCAAAGAGCTGGTTCTTTGAGAGAATAAACAAAATTGATAAACCTCTAGCCAACCTTATAAAGAAAAAGAAAGAAAAAACTCAAATTCATGCAATAAGGAATGAAAAGGGAGAAATTACTACAGATCCATGGACATTCAGAAGATCATGAATACCTACTTTGAAAATCTTTACTCACATAGGGTGGAAAACACAGAAGAAATGGACAGATTCCTAGAAATGTATTAATTACCAAAGCTGAACCAAGAAGATATAACAATTTTGAATAACCCAGTATCAGCTACTGAAATTGAAAACATGATTAAAATCTTCCCAACAAAGAAAAGCCCAGGTTCTGATGGAGTCACTGCTGAATTCTACAAGAAATTTAGGGAAGACTTAATGCCAGCACTCCTCAAAATCTTCAAGGAAATTGGAAGGGAAGCAAGTCTCCCTAACTCATTCCTGGAAGCAAGTATTACCCTAATACCAAAACCAGAGAAAGATCCAACCAAAAAAGAAAATTATAGGCCTATCTCCCTAATGAACGTAGATGCAAAAATCCTCAAGAAAATACTGGCAAATAGAATACAGCAAGTCATCAGGCTCAAGTGGGATTCATCCCAGGAATGCAGGGATGGTTCAGCATGCACAAATCAATAAATGTAATACACCATATCAACAGAGCCAAGGGCAAGAATCACATGATCACCTCAATAGATGCAGAAAAAGCTTTTGACAAAATCCAACACTGATTCATGATACAAACTTTACAGAAAATCAGAATAGATGGTCTCTATCTCAACCCGATAAAAGTGATAAACCAACAGCCAACATCTTACTAAATGGAGAAAAACTGAAAACTTTCAACCTAAAATCACACTGGGGATTTAGCTCAGTGGCATAAGTGCCTGCCTGGCAGGTGCAAGGTTGTGAGTTCAATCCCCAGTACCAACCAACAAACAAACAAACAAAACCCCTAAAATCAGGAAGAAGACAAGGTTGTCCACTATCACCACTCCTATTCATTATAGTTCTGGAAACATTAGCCAGAGCAATCAGACAAGAGAGAGAAATAAAAGGAATAAGGATAGGACAGGAAGAAGTTAAATTATCTCTATTTGCAGATGACATGATACTCTACATAGAAGACTCTAAAAACTCCATCAAAAGGCTACTAGAATTAATAAACAAATTCAGTAGTATAGCTGGATACAAAGTCAACACTCAAAAATCAATAGCATTCCTCTACACACACAACAAACTCACTGCGAGAGAAATTATGGAAATAACACCTTTCACAATCGCAACCAAAAACATGAAATACTTAGGAATCAACCTAGCAAAGAACATAAAAGAGCTGTATGCTGAAAACTATAGTACTCTTAAAAAGGAGATTGAAGAGGATGTTCGAAAATGGAAAGATATCCCTGGCTTTTGGTTAGGAAGAACCAACATTGTGAAAATGACCATACTCCCAAAACTGTTATACAGATTTAATGCAATCCCAATCAAAATACCATTAACATACCTTACAGATCTAGCAAAAACATTCTTAAAATTCATTTGGAAACAGAAGAGACCTAGAATAACAAAGGCAATTCTTGGCAACAAAAGCAAAGCAGAAGGCATCTCAATTCCTGACTTGAAATTGTACTACAAAGCTACAGTGATAAAATCAGCATGATACTGGCAAAAAAATTTAGACCTGAGTATCAGTGGAACAGATTAGAAGATGCAAATACAACTACAAAGACTCTCAGCCACCTTATATTTGACAAAGGGGCTAAACATACTCACTGGAAGAAAGATAGCCTCTTTGCTAAATGTTGCTGGAAAAATTGCCTTTCCATAGCCTGAAGACTGAAACTAGACCCATATCCATCACTATGCACCAAACTAACGTAAAAATGGATCAAAGATCTAAATATTAAAACAGAAACACTAAATCTACTGGAAGACAAGGTAGGTAGAAATCTTGAAGACATAGGGGTAGGCAAAGAGTTCATAAACAAAACACACACCACATAGGAAATACTTCAAAGAATCAACAACTGGCATCTCATCTTATTAAAAAGTTTTTGCACTTTCAAAGAAATCACCAACAAAGTGAAAAGAAAATGTGTAAAATGGGAAAGAATTTTAGTCAACTGTCCCTCAGACAAAGGATTTATATCCAGAACATACAAAGAATTGAAAAACATCAGGCCCCCCAAATTCATAGACCCAATCCAAAAATGGGCATCTGAGATGAACACGCACTTCTCAGATGAAGAAATACAAATGGCAAATAAAGACATGAAGAAATGTTCAACATCACTAATCATTTGAGAAATGCAAATTAAAACAACTGAGATTCCATCTCACTCCAGAAAGAATGGCTGCCATCAAGAAATCAACTGATAACAAATGTTGATGGGGCTGTGGGGAAAAAGAAACACTTCTCCACTTTTGGTGGGCATGTAGACTGGTGTGGCCACTGTGGAAATCAGTATGGAGATTCCTCAAAAAATTAGGATTGGAAGTTCCATTCAATCCAGCTATTCCTCTTCTGGGTATTTTCCCAGAAAAACTGAAAATGCCGTGTCACAGCAATATATGTGCACCCATGTTTATAGCAGCACAATTTGTGATAGCTAAATCTTGGAAACAACCAAAATGCCCATCAACTGCAGAATGGATGGAAAAGATGTGGGTTTTTAAAAATACAATGGAATATTACTGAGCTATAAAAAGGATGATCTTGATGCTTTTATAGGTAAATGTAATTAACTTGAGACTATACTTATAAGTGAAATAAATCAGACTCACATTTGTAAATATCGTATTGTCTCCCTAGTGTAAAAAATTAATAATAATAATAATAATAAACTGAAAGAGTAATGAGATCCACAAAGTACAATAGGTATTGTAATAATGAAAGGGAAAAAATGTGCTCAAAATTAAAGAACAACTGGGATAGGGGAAATGAGAAATGGAAGAAAGGAAAAGATTGTATGTACATAGGTATATACATATAACTGTTTGCATGTATAAGTGTGCAAGATAGATAAATACTAATTCTGTTAGTTCAT
Organism: Dasyprocta punctata; assembly: GCA_004363535.1. Taxonomy (NCBI): domain Eukaryota; kingdom Metazoa; phylum Chordata; class Mammalia; order Rodentia; family Dasyproctidae; genus Dasyprocta; species Dasyprocta punctata. The sequence goes on along the minus strand of RJWM01014062.1, from coordinate 1,693 downwards.
CAGAAAGAATAGTTTGTGTTATCATTATTTGATTGTCTAATCATTTTTTATGCCTAGATCTTATAACTTGAACAACTACTTCTAAGATAACAATATACAATATGTTAACTAGCGTTGATTTCTCAGTTTTTCTGAAATTCTGTATTATTTCTACCCTTTTTTATGCTTTGATTTTTAAAATTTAAAAAATTAATAAAATGGTAAGTGTCATATTATGTGTTTACCACAATAAAATAATTTGACTGCCTTCATATGTACAATGAGTTAGAAGTTAACAATGTTACAGTTAGAAGATACAATAAGAGAACCCCATACATAGTAATAATAAAGAAGATAAAAGCTAAAATACTAAGCATTAAGTTTAATAAGAAATGTCCAAAACTTCTACGAAGAAATAGATTAGTAAAAAATAAAAAATAAAAAAAGCAATTGATTAGAAATAGCAAGATATCCTTTGTTTTTGATAGGACATCTCAATGTCATGAAGATGTCAGTTTTCCCCAAATTAACCTATAAATGTAATGTGATTACAGTGAAAATTCCAGCAAGCTTTTTTATGAATCTAGATAATTTGATTCTAAAGTTTATACGTAAAAACAAAAGCATAACTTCAAGAACACTGAAATATAATATAAATATAATAAAACCAATAATTTTGATGGAGTCATATCTCTATCAGATACTTAACCATACTACAAAGCTTAACAGAAACAGTTTTGCTACTGGAGCATGCGTAGATGAGCCAGTGGAATAGAGTAGAAAATACTGAGGAAAACAACTACACATAAAAATTAGTATCTGACAAGATAATATTTTATAACACTTGAGGACAAAGATGATTTTTTTTATTTTAAAGACAATTAAAACCAAGCAAAATAAAGAAGAATAAAGTCAATCAAAACAAACCAGTGTAAGTGACATAAGACTTCAAAACAATAGGAAATCAACAACACTTACCATAATACCTCTTGTTGTCTTCAAAATAGCTGCAGATACTTTCAGAAATAGTAAAAATCAAACAAAATAGAACAGAATAGAACCAATAAAAACAAAACAATGAATGCAACAAAGGACTTCAAAACAAGAAAAGGGTAAATCCAAAATGGTTATCATAATATATCTTGTTATCTTTGAAATAGCTGCCCATGCTATCAGATATAATAAAATCAAACAAAACAAAACAGAATAAACCCCAACCCAACAAAACAATGAAAATGATACAGGACTTCAAAATAAGATGATAGGGAATTAACAATGGCTACCACCTTCAGAAGGAGAGCCCCCATAATATGCTACATTGCATATTGTTATCCTCTGAATAGATGATCAGACTACTGGCTTTAGACCTGCAAAGTCAGTGAATCACTAAACACTACAAGTATTAAATTGTATTTTATCTCAGTAGCTACATTTCAGCCTGTGTTTCTCCAAATCAGCCAGTCACTTATAGTGGGGTGGGGTGGGGGAGGAGGGTTGGCTCTTCTTGTTTCCCAGCCCATGAGCTGGAAGGGACAGGTATCTCACTGTCCCGCCAGCAGCCCGTGCGCAGCAATTCACAGGGAAGGTTTGCTTTTTGGTGACTTCTTGTTCTCCTCCCCTGCAGTCTGCAATAAGTGGTGTGGGACAAACCAAAAGATAAAATTTAATCATACCATGTAAAAGAATAAACTCCAAATGGATCAAAGATTTAACA